>NQII01005143.1:88101-102944 GCA_002778355.1 Clitarchus hookeri | reverse complement strand
CATACAAATGACCTGTTTGGCTCTTTGTTTCCCAGTGAAGGGAATATCATAGTTCTTAACAGCCATGTTTATTGTCTGTGGTAGACCTATGAAACTGTAGTGAATATACATTACCACACTTCTTATAACAGCATTGCTGGAATGTTATTTGTAAATATGCAGCCTTCTACTTTCATGTGTTGAATTTTGCACTTTTGGGGAAATCAGCTGGCTAAAAACATCTCAAAATCTTCACTCTTGTAGGCAAATGTCAACCATATAAGAATTTTTTATACATATATATATACACACAGTTAAATGTTTTGTAATACGGTTTCTAATTATTTAATGTTTAATTCTATGGCTTGACTTTCATCCCTCACCGTTTAATTTTTTTTTCCTTCAAGAACACACATACAAAAGTAGAGGACTGACTGTATAGTGAAATATTCCAATATCGGAGTAGCAAAGGGACGACGTATTTAGTTTTGGGACCGCTTATAATTTTACAACAATTGCTATTAAATGACATCTGGTAATTATGATGCTGAGATGACGCCAGACACACAGGTTGCGCTGAGTGGGACTTCCGTGAAGCATTCAAATTGTCCACACACCTAGCATCCACGAGAAGCTTGGAGAAAGCCGAGTCCATCACCAGACTGTCAGGATGAAGGCAGATGCAGCATGTTTTAATGCTCATACTGTGTATCTAGTTGCGAAGGTACGTTACCCAAATTACAGAGCTGCATCACAATGAAAGGCTTAATAACTGTTTAGATAATAAGTTTGTGAAAATGGATAAGCGTGTGTAAATTTTTAATTGCAGGATTTTTTACACCATAATTGAAACAAAACGGTACAATTCTAGATGTACGTTCAAGATTTACACCAGAAGCAAAGAGCATAAATTTTTGGCATAAAAAGCAGTGCAGGAAGTTTGGCAGATAATATGAGTAACTTTCATGAAATGAGATATATAAATAAAAAAATAGGTGTCTCATGTTATCTACCAACTCTGAATGTGGACTGCCATACATTTTCAACATATCTCGCAGAACAGTTACAATTTGCACTAATATAAATATTCGTGTAGCATTATGGGACTTGNATACATTTTCAACATATCTCGCAGAACAGTTACAATTTGCACTAATATAAATATTCGTGTAGCATTATGGGACTTGCATGTATGTCTATTTTGTAATAGTGTTATTACATTTTGAGTTATTTTTATTAGCATTAGAAAGTATGTAAATAGTTGCTGATCACACAACAAAATACACAGATACAGTGCACTAACAAGAAAATCTACGCACTACCAAATGACATCAATGCCTCAGTACAATGGTGTTATAACTGAGTACCTATGCAGTTGCCTTACTCCAGCACATTGTAGTGTTAAATTATTCCACACGAAAATACAACAGCAAGTATTTAAGCTGTAACGCTGTTACAGTTAATAAATATTGATATCCTGCATATTGTAGTGTAATTCATTTAAAAATAAAAATATCAGATTTTTTTTAGTTGCACTATTGTATTCAGGTATTGACATTCCGCTATTGTGGTAACACTTCTTTTGCAAAACACTAAATTGTTAAGTATGAAGGAAGTGGCAAGATTATGATGCTACAAGAAGACGTAAGTTCGTTGTCTAGCGCAGGCTCGCAAGGGAATCTAGAATGACCTCTCGAGTCACCAAATCGTGACAAAACTGTTTGAAGTAAGGAAGACGGGTTAAATAATATTTAAAAAAATAGCCAAGTTGATCTGATGTGTTATATTGCCTGCGAATCCACATTTAGTCCAGCAATTCTACAAATTTTCAGCTGTTTGCACAGCGTATAGTGAAAGCAGATGGCGACTAGCAAAACCAGTGAACGCAACAATGCATTATTTTGAGAATGCAGAAATAATTTTTTCTGGATGGCGACTGCATACCTTCTTATAATCGTATTCCTGCCAGAATCATCAGTTTTACTTGAACCACAGTTGTGGAGAATATCACCTTGAAATGTGTTTTCAGCAACTTACGGTGTTACTTCTGCGGCACGCTACTAAGTACCTTGGCAGAGCTGTCTGAGGGGACATAAGTGGAAGCTTTGCCAGACAACGTTTTGAAATCATCTCTTGCTCTTCCTTTTGTCCACAAATACTTAACAGTAAAGGTACCGAATTCTGTAATAGGATACACCTATTCTCCATAAATCTTGGTAAATTCTGCCAAGATGATTTCCTCGTAGTGGAGAAAAACAAAGGCTGCCAAACGTAACACAAGTTTCGTCTTTGATGTGTGTCTGCATAGTTAACTTGCCAACACCATGCTTTTGAGTAGTGTGTGTACATACCATGATTTGCTTGGTATTAAATATTTCATTGCTTTCTCAAGCTGCTCATCCAGGAAACCATGGTAAGTATGTGCCCCAAGCAGTGGTAAACTGCTCATTATGTGTAGAAAGGGAAAGAACACATCCATTTTATTACCAGATGTGCTTGACAACTGGAGAGAAATGTAGTAGATAAAATGATAACCAAATGCCTGCGTTAGGCGCCCGTTAACTTGGAACCCTGTCCCAAGGTACTGACTGGCATCTGTAGAAAAAAAATGCTAGTAGAACTTAGTTTAGGCCTATATGAAGTGAGAAGTGAAACTGGCAAGATAAACTNATCTGTAGAAAAAAAATGCTAGTAGAACTTAGTTTAGGCCTATATGAAGTGAGAAGTGAAACTGGCAAGATAAACTATAAACGGCAAAGAAATTTTGAATTAATATAATGACAGAAAAAGAAAAGGACTTGAATTACTTTTATTTCTATATATTTTATTTTCTTAACCAAGTGCTGTGGGGAGAACATCTAGGTGTGTGTGTTCTTAGCATTATGGGTAATTAATGTCTTCAGGTAACAAAAGAACACTCGCATGGTGATTTCATTTTGAGAACAGCCTCAACTTGTGTTCAGTAGTGTCTTCCTTAAAACAAAACATTCTGAAGGNATCTGTAGAAAAAAAATGCTAGTAGAACTTAGTTTAGGCCTATATGAAGTGAGAAGTGAAACTGGCAAGATAAACTGTAAACGGCAAAGAAATTTTGAATTAATATAATGACAGAAAAAGAAAAGGACTTGAATTACTTTTATTTCTATATATTTTATTTTCTTAACCAAGTGCTGTGGGGAGAACATCTAGGTGTGTGTGTTCTTAGCATTATGGGTAATTAATGTCTTCAGGTAACAAAAGAACACTCACATGGTGATTTCATTTTGAGAACAGCCTCAACTTGTGTTCAGTAGTGTCTTCCTTAAAACAAAACATTCTGAAGGNACATGGTGATTTCATTTTGAGAACAGCCTCAACTTGTGTTCAGTAGTGTCTTCCTTAAAACAAAACATTCTGAAGGGAGAAATTAGGGGGGAGATAGAAATATAAAGTAATTATGGAGTTGCAAGCTTTTAAGCTATCGGACACAAAAGTATGTGTTACAATATTTATCATTACAGTTTTGTGAAGGTATTTTATAGTGTCTCCATGGAATCGTCACATTTTTTTAAAATTTAAATCTGTCCAGATTTAATGTCTGCCTGTGTTTTAAACCTATCATATACAACAAATCTTTCATACTGCTACTAAAATAAAGTATTCTATTTTTTGATAAATGAAATTCACTTACATGTACCAGTACTGTGTTGGCAACGGCTAATTATGAATTGCTTGCGTGTAAAATGTTTTTGAGTTGTGGAATGTTGTTTGTAAAGTAAACGTCTCGTTGAAATATTTAAATTTTCATGTAGCGCTGGCGGAAAACATATTTTATTGTTTAACGTTAAAAATACTTATATTTTTGTTGTCCTTCCATCTAAAAATATGGTGTGTTCTGTTCAAGACGTGTTTTCGTGTTTTTCTTTTCACAGAAAGAAGAAGAAAAACTAAGTTTTGCACATTTGTTAAAATTTCTTTGTGCTTGTAGCAGACGAATTATATTATATAATAAATAATGGTGTGTGAATCCGTGATACTTAATTAAAACGTAAATTTAATGTTAGAAAAAAATGTTTTAATTTATATTCCTATGTGATGGCGGGACGGTTAAAACTTAGAAGTTGGCAAAGATTGCGAACAATGCTTAAAATTATCAAATAAAACCCGGGTGTCCGAATTCACGTTCTCGAGGCCGCCCTCACTTATCCTTAACCACTTCACGACGAAGTGGGTGTAATTTCGAACACCCGTCATCGTTTTGCAATTGTTCCAGTGCTCATGCAAAAATAAATATTAAATTAACACATTTTCTTACGTCGCCTCGGTTTGTGTACGAACAATAGGGTCCGGCATGTGGCAGGAAGACTGTTATATAACGAACCGAAAACAAAATGTATAAGTTGTTCGCAGTTAATCACTTCTGGAATAAACCTTTGAGAAATATCACTGCCGCTACACTCGCATATATTTCGACGGGTACACTTTGACTGGTTTGTCCCTAATGAATGACGGAGGGAAAGTCGTTCGATGTCATAAGGTTGAAATAAAAGTGGCCAGGATAAACATGTATGAATACTGACATGGTTTATTTCGCTTTCTGTTTTTTTTTATTGCACAAAAGTGAATTAACATACGTATAAATTACTTACTCTCATAACAATTATGCAATTTCACTTGGCCGATGCACGAATAAAGTGATTATATCCATCGCAATGTTAATTTTTCATATTGTGGAAGAATACACAATGTGCATATAAGTAGATCATAAGCAGCGTTTTCAAAAGTGCTCGGTTTACCGTACAACAGTGTGTGGAGGGAGCGTTGCTCATCTCAGCTGGAGTTATTCTGGGGTTCATATGCGGTGTAGAATTCCCAGTGCAGTTTTAAAATCACGATGCCAGGTAAGTGTGCTTGAGTTTTGAATTCGAATGTAACTGAAGTTTGAACACACGATTATCGTACCTAGTCAAGCAACAAAGTGGTGATAAACGCGTCACATTGATGTGCAAATGTTTCTCGACGTGTTTCGCTTGTTTCTATGGCGAACTTATGTTCTGCCGTTGTTNCGCGTCACATTGATGTGCAAATGTTTCTCGACGTGTTTCGCTTGTTTCTATGGCGAACTTATGTTCTGCCGTTGTTTCGTTTGGTTATGTGTGAAAAATGCAAGCGTGGCACGTGCGAAGTTTTATTTTTTTTTTATAACAGGACGACGGTTATGACCAGTAATAATTATTGAAAGGCGATGTTTGTTTATACCACAACTTTGTGACGTTTTCTAGGTGTTTGAAACACAACTGTGTAATACGCTTGGACGTTTCCGTGAACAGAATATTTGCCAAAGCGCCATTAAAGTCCGTATAGAGCTAGAGTACAACCAGAAAGAATAAAAACTTGGCACGCGAGAAAATATGTCCGTAATGCAAGTTGTGGCGTACTCCAATTACTGCTACGGACTGCTCTGGTTCGAGTGGCTCGTGTTCCAATTACCGGACGGTGCGGCAGTTTCACGGCAATATGGCGGCGACCGGTGATTATGAAAACAAGAACATTATTGCAATGTTGGCAGTTCTATGATATCTAACATCTTGGCTGCTGAATAATACGTTATAATTAACATGGATCGAATATGCTGTTGGTATATTGTCGATATCGTTTGTCATTACAGCGGCGATGAGGTTAATTTCACCCAGTGACTCGTGCATACATTTGCCGACAAGTTGAAAAAGAGAAATTTGAAGAAAATGTATCTACGGAATTTCGTAAATCTATATTTAAATCCTTTCGTGAACATCTAAGTTCAAGCATTTTCTCCTGAAAATCATATGTTGTCGCGAATGTTTCGCAATTTTTATCGTGCCGTGTGCCAGTTGGTGCATAAATAATATAATCCCCCGACACCATCTGTACTTTCAACTACCATACGTGCTTTCTTTTTATTGTTTCAATTTGACCGGCCTTTAATCTGAGTACTNCGTGCCTTCTTTTTATTGTTTCAATTTGATCGGCCTTTAATCTGAGTACCCTTTCACGCCAATGGCGATATATAAAATGTCTTGTATACAGTCGTCCCCACCCCTCCTGTACCTCCAAAGTTAAACAGTCTCGACAAAATATTAACGTGCAGGCCTTAATGTACGTAAATACGCTATAACGTAAATAACACGATATTTTAAAATCGACGATCGAATAATTCTTNAATATTAACGTGCAGGCCTTAATGTACGTAAATACGCTATAACGTAAATAACACGATATTTTAAAATCGACGATCGATTATTCTCNCTCCAAAGTTAAACAGTCTCGACAAAATATTAACGTGCAGGCCTTAATGTACGTAAATACGCTATAACGTAAATAACACGATATTTTAAAATCGACGATCGAATAATTCTTTATACAGACACTATTACAACTCGTAACACCAACTTAAATATACCCAAAAACTGTAAAATTAATATGTTGTTCTTGTTTAAATTCAACAGCATTGTTTGGACAGCTGAAGAATTTAATCCAAGCATTTGATCGTTGGAACAAAGAAGTCGCATGGTATTGTTTTTGTTTACATCTTGTGGAAGGATATGTAGTGCTTCAGAAAAGTGTGAATTTACTTTACTCGGTAAGTAATATTAATGGCGTGGTTTAATTATTACCATTTGAGTAAATTTTCGAGTACGAACACTCAAAAACAATAATGGTCTAAGAAAAAAAGTAGACAGATCCAAGATACTGTCCAATGCTTTCCTTTAATTAAAACCTCAATGAACTTATTTTGTTAACTATCAACAAATTTACTTTAAAGCATCCTGAAAAATAAATTTATCAAAATTAGTGATTAAATAAATTAAAGGGCATTAAGTTTTTTTATTACTGAAGTAACATTTGTTATGTAATGCTTTGGTTCAGGGAAATACGTGCAGCGAAATATTGCAAATGGTACACCGCATTAAAAATAACTATATAAAGTTAGATCACATATATTAGAAAATACAAATATTTTTAATTCAATTGCTTCCACACAAAAAGTATCACTGCTGAAGGAAGTCCGACCTTAGAAGCATAGGTGCTGCCGATAGCATTTTCACTTATTCTCGCGGCGACCTCTATTTCCCTTCCGGATATTATTAGCCACAAAACAAAAGNATAATGGTCTAAGAAAAAAAGTAGACAGATCCAAGATACTGTCCAATGCTTTCCTTTAATTAAAACCTCAATGAACTTATTTTGTTAACTATCAACAAATTTACTTTAAAGCATCCTGAAAAATAAATTTATCAAAATTAGTGATTAAATAAATTAAAGGGCATTAAGTTTTTTGATTACTGAAGTAACATTTGTTATGTAATGCTTTGGTTCAGGGAAATACGTGCAGCGAAATATTGCAAATGGTACACCGCATTAAAAATAACTATATAAAGTTAGATCACATATATTAGAAAATACAAATATTTTTAATTCAATCAGAATTGCTTCCACACAAAAAGTATCACTGCTGAAGGAAGTCCGACCTTAGAAGCATAGGTGCTGCCGATAGCATTTTCACTTATTCTCGCGGCGACCTCTATTTCCCTTCCGGATATTATTAGCCACAAAACAAAATGAGGAAAAAGTCAGAATTTGCTCATTTTCTTGTTCACGTTTGAGTCTTTCGCTTTGACTACTCGCTTCTTCGGCGGTACACACTGAGAAAAAAGGTTTTGTTTGGCGCAACCAAATTAATTTGTAGTATAGGGGCCATTAAATATTTTATTATTATTATTATTTGGCTGCCCCATACAGGGCATTCGAACCTAGATAATCTGCGCACAGGTGTTCGCCTTAGCAAACTCAACTAAACTGACTGATTTTAAAATAGGAATGTTTTTTTACAGCATAAAATTCCATTACCGGACAACGTGCGCAAATATTTTACGTTTTTGCTTTTTATTTTCCTGTTGAACTTGTNCAGCATAAAATTCCATTACCGGACAACGTGCGCAAATATTTTACGTTTTTGCTTTTTATTTTCCTGTTGAACTTGTTCTGTTAGCATATTTATACCATTATTAAGCATCAATAATTGCACTAGTAAACACACTTACCATCCTAATTGCCGCTGAAAATGCAAACAAATATATAGGTAGGGCATACAGTTGATTCAACAAAGTATTTTGTTGGCAGTTTTTTTTTTTTAACCCGACACACAGAGGTTTTGTTTATTCGAACGTGCATTTCAAGTTTTGTTGGCTGTAACAGACCTTTCTCTCGAAGCACGAGCAATAAAACTCTCAGCATTGTAACACACGGAAGCGCACACCACAATAACGCAAGGACACGTGACAAGTTAGTGAGACAGTATGCACGGTATTCGGCAACCGTCACGTTCAGAAGTGGTCGCTGGAACAAAGCGCGACATCGGCACCGCTGCACTTGTCAATAGCAGGGAACAGATGAAGTGAGAGTCGTCGGTAAGGTGGGAGGCATGTCAGATACAGTCCTGCCAACGTAGAGACACGTGTTTGGAAGCTGGCTCCGGCAGGCATGGAAGCGACAAGAACTCTGACATTATGTTGACCATAACCAATTCTCCCAACAGTGGCGTAACAATTTAGGGGAGGGGGTATACATTGTCCACCCCTCCCACCGAGATACGTTAATATTTTACATACTATCCCTAATGAATCGTTATATTTCTGTTAAATGTATACATATTTGCTTCTGGGTTATATACCTCCGTATTTTATTTCGCGTATGATTTGGGTTTTGTTCTCACCAAAATCAAATTTATAACGGAAGCAAAAATGTCTTAAGAGGGGTCCTNGCCACTGGCTCTCGAACCCTTACCAATCACAATGCTCGGATTTATTCCGGAGCCATCGTCATTTTTATTCTAAGTTATCACATAGACGCGAGCAAAGCACCACGATAAAGAAAAATAAGGCCTACTGCCATAAATTTATGCCGCACCCCATAAAAGTACTGCTCTTGTTTGGGGGGGGGGGTACAGATACATGCACTGTCCCCACCTTTACAAGGGTACAGTGTCCTCTTTGATAACCCTTATTCCACCGACCGAGACAAGTGCCTTTAACATGTAGATTCATGAACATTTGTTAGTATGAGAGAGTGTACTTGTGATGTAGCATCGTGCAGTAGTTATAAGCATGCTAAGCTGGTCTCGCATAATTTCGGAAAACAAACCGCTGCTGTGACTTTTGCGTTGCAAATCAACTAAAGTCTGTTCATGATGAAGTGTACATTTTGGAAATTGTCACCTGCATTTATTTTAACGGGGACACTGACGGGCATGCACCATGCACCAAGCAAGTTGGTAACGGCGGAGAGAAAGTAGTTTCATGTCTTAACGTTGGTAACGGCGGAGAGAAAGTAGTTTCATGTCTTAACGTTGGTAACGGCGGAGAGAAAGTAGTTTCATGTCTTAACGTTGGTAACGGCGGAGAGAAAGCAGTCATGTCCTAGCGTTAAATAAAAAGTATTATGTAAACTTTTGTGAGTAAGCGTATTAAATTAATTACTTTTGCATCTTTTTTTAAAATGATTTTAGGCGTAAAAATTATTTGTGAAATACCTATTTTTCTAATAATTCTACCATTTCACTTGACCGACGCAAGAATAAAGTGATTAGGCCCATGGCGATGTTACTTTCGCATAAGGCGGAAGAATACACTATGTGCATACAAGCAGCTCTTAAGCAGGGCTTTTGAAAAGCCCTGCTTAAGTGTTCTTTAATACTAGTGTAACTCAACGAAAGTAATTATAACGATTGTGACGGGGAATAAAACTGCATATGCTGTTCACGGTAAAGTGATCACTTTTGAGGCCCTAGTTAACGTTTTTCCTATCAGCCATTTTTTTTATCCTTCCGTCACTTTTTAAAATAAATATTGCGTTGTTAGTAAGAGAGACAGCATATATATTCCACCGGACTCGAAAGTTAACATCTAAGGCTTCAATAAAATATATTTATTAACTGTTGTTCCAAATGAGGGTGCTTCAAGAATTCCTTACTGCACTGTGAATCGCCTACGACGCCAATGATGGGTAGACATCGGGAGCATCACTGATTTGTTGACCACAGAAAACAAAAGTCATATGTCAGTTCGTAAATATAGAAGTGCGAACTATCTGTTCTCGCATACTGTGGTTCTATAGTCTTGTCTGTCCGTGATGGTTCTTTGAACCGGGCCCTTTGTCCTAGTTGATGCACCAAGGGTCTCGGTGCCAGGCAGAATCGGAAAGAGTGCAGATTGCACTGTAATCTCTGCTCCACTTCAAAACACACGCATAATAAGAAATGATATTCGTTAGATGTGAAACATTCATTCGTTACACTGCGCGTGTGATTTTACTTTGCAGAGCCAATACATTTCCTGTGTTTTCGACATGTAACATTTTCACATCAGTAGAAAGAGTTCCAAGACAAACAGTACATGCAAATTACTCATCATTTATAATCATTGATTGTTTATTCTCCCAATTAGGATAGTAATTTTATAGGTGTAAAAGTACGCGGGTTTTCGATGAGACTGTTACCACGCAAATTTATGTAAGATTTACGTAGATATTTTACAGTGATTCCCCCGCCGACCTCAAGCTGGCGTTACGTTTTGTAGTTTCCGCTTCCCACCTGCTTTTGCCACTCCAATACCGCCACTAATCAATAATTATTTTTTAAATAATATATTAATATATGGATGCACGTGCAGCAACGAAAATAAATTATTCTGCACAAATTAATGACTCAGCACTGATAGCGGTGAAGTATGCTATTAAATCTTAACAAAAACAGATGTAGTTAGTTTTGCATCCGCGGCCACTTTTATAGAGCCGATGTGAATGAATATATAATTTATTTGTTATCATTGGCAGCTTTCTCGAAGCTACGGGAAAATAGTTGGCCAATTATCTCTATTCCATTTCTACCACTTCGAACTACCTAAGCAAACAAGGCTAATGATTTATGATATGGTTAATGTTGTTCAGTCCTTAACAAGAACTTCTTCTAAAGCAGTAGTTTAAAACTATTTGTTTATTCACTTTTAAACTATAGACGAAATATTGGATAGACTGATTTTTGTCTTCCGAGCAGTTCCAGTAATAACACTACGGGAATGTGTTCTAGTTACGTTTAATATTATTTTCGTGACCAAAAGCTCAGATTTGTTGGAAAAACCAAATATAAACAAAACGGCTTCGCCATTGTCATAACATGTGATTTTGACAGTTCTTCATAATTGATTGGCATGCTTACAGTTCCCACAATTGTGTTTGCAAGAAACCGATTTAATGTTGTAACACAGATTGGTTACAATGCAGTTGGGATGGGCAAAACATCCCAAGCCACTCTTAATTCAAAATTACGTACGAAATCATTAACCGCGGTACAAAATGTGATTCAAAACATTATAAGGGGGAAGATATAACGCGATGTATTTCTCTAACCACGCAGTTTACAAAATCGAGCTATTTAATTATTTATCCTGCAGAGTTCCGACAACTTTTTTCTACGAAGGCAAGGAAAATAATTTTTGTTTTCTCAGAGATGGGTTACCTTTGTATTCATACTTTAACCGTTTGATAGGTATTAATTTTATAAAATACGATGTTTTGAAAGTTACATCCATTGAAACTATGTAATATAGGTAATAACATATCGAAAACACACCGTTCCCCTTTTCACTTTCTCGGCTCTCAAGCCCTCGCTGTTAAGAGCCGCACAAATCTCTTCACTCACTTTTCACNTATTTAAATTTAAAAAAAAGGGGGGGGGGGGATAACTATATTATATCGAGTTAATGAGCTGTTCAAAGATTTGTCGAAAACACTTTGACCATTTTCGCCTTATTAATCGTTGACTTTCGAAAAATTCTAAAATTAATTTATACATATTTATGTAACCAACTTTAAGGCGCAGAGCACAATATCTTATCGAGTTATAAGCCGTTGAGGAGTCTTCGAAAATACTTTTTACCCCTAACAGTCTTAACTAATTCAGCTTTAAGACGAACCGGGCTCCACACCCTCTCCCGCCGGTCTGTTTGCAAAGAGACGCAAGTTTACTGAGGCGTTATCCTTTAGTAACTTTGTCCTGGTCCCGACTAGGTTCCTCTGACGTGTTGAGACCACGCACCTCTAATGTGTATCGCTCGTAGACTGAAGATGAGCTAGGCCGATTATCCGTCTCCTGCGCGCGTACCTATCATTGACCTACCCCACACCAATACATCCGTCAAAGTCACGTGGCCAACGTGTTTGTTTGTACACTGAAGAGCAAAAAAAAAAACTGGTATAGGCGTGCGTATGCAAATAACAGAGGTATGGAACCAATCAGAGTAATGCGATGCGGTCGGTAGCCAGATCGGTTACTGCTGCTACAATGGCAGGTTATCAAGATTTAAGTGAGTTTGAACGCGGTGTTATAGTCGGCGCACGAGAGATGGTACATAGCATCTCCGAGATAGCGATAACATTCGGACGTTCGCGTAAGACCATTTCACGAGTGTACGGCGAATATCGGGAATCCGGTAAAGCATCACATCTTCGACGTCGCTGCGGCCGGAAAAAGATCGCGGAAGAACGGGACAAACGACGACTGACGAGAATCATTAAACGTGACAGACGTGCAACCCTTTCTCAAATTGGCGCAGGTTGGATTTGTGGATTGCCCTGCAGGATTCATGGTGTGAAGCCTCCTGCATACCTTCAGATATTAGTCGAGTCAATGCCACGTCGTATTGCGGCACTTCTGCGTGCTCGGTGGGCCCTATACGATATTAGGTAGACGTACCAGTTTTTTTTGTCTCTTAAGTGTATCTTAATTTTGAAAAGACAAGCACTTTACATGCATAAAATACGCTTACCAATTTGAATTTAATCAAACTGCATTACAAAGCCCCTGTTTGCATAAACAGTGTTCTAACGTCAATTGCCATCCACGTCGTTTATGATAGTCTGGCTGGCTGAAAAGCAGTTCGGTGTTGGGACACACGGACTGGTTTTGCGCAGCCAGCGTGATCACTACGCCTCGCATTCACGCAACGCTCGCAACCCCGACTATCGCAGAAGCGTTGTCTTGCAAACTTCGACCCGCTGTCTAGTCTAGGCCGTTGAGCCCCTCTCACACTGTCATACTTGTCCGTCAAACTACTAGAAATAAATTAATAGGTCATTTGGAAAAGGTCACATGTCCAAAAATCTAAATTTTACAAAACTGTATAATTATTGAACAAACGTATATTCAGAAACGAAAAAATTCCCATGTATGTGTAATATAGATATTGATAAAATGACACAAGTTCTGCTGATTTTATATCCATAAGTTAGTTTTAAAAAAAACTATAAATAGTAATCTAATTTGTGTTGTAATGCCACGTGGCGTTCGTTGCAATGCATACTGGAGTCACGCTTGACTTTGTACTTTATATGGCCGTTATATTCCTCAGACAATTTCGCGGTGTCACTTTACAGAAACATTTGCCAAGCCAACGTCAATTTTTTACATTCACCGAAGGATTCACATACAGGGCAGTTAGCAGGACTGTCAATATCGTCAGTTGAGCCGCGAACCACTGGCATCGTGCTGAAAGTTCAGCGCTGCTCCAATTCTCACGCTTACCCGGGTCGAGTGTTGTCAGCGCTCGAAATAGCTATACTGCAGCTGAATTTAATCAATAAATTGTAATTTTATTATGTGTGAAATGAGTTTGAATATTTTATCTTTGAAGTTTAATGACAACTGTTAGTTCATGTTGTTATGTTGGCATGATTGGACTGTATCCATTGCCGACCATAAGACTAAATAAAAATCGCACACACACAGAACTCAGGAAAACGAAAAAAAACCTTTTACAACCCCACGGCTTCTCTTAATTATCTGGCCGTGGTGTGTAAAAAGTTTTTTCGTTTTGCTGATTTCTGTGTGTGTGCGATTTTTATTTAGTCTTATGGTCGGCAATGGACACAGTCCAATCATACCAACATAATAGTACGAGTTGAAATAATTTCAAATTCTCGAGGAGTAAAAAATAAGTGTATCCTTNGGGGGGGGGGGGGGTGCAAGCGGAAACCTGCCCTTCTGTAGACACCCCTGGATAAGATGCTTTTCTTACTACTTTTTTCGATCACGTGATTTTCAGAGTTCATGCGTGTGTAGCAGTACGCGAAGTATCACGAAGGAAATATCTATTTCAAAGCTGTGGATTTCCCTAGCTGGGGATGTCGTCATGTGTGTGATCCCGCCAGAGAAGCAACATCTTGCAGTGTGGACTACGGTCTTGTCGCGGTTTCTTCGCAATTTCTGAAACAAACATTTGAAAGACCACCCTATTTGGTTGTTTCCTAAATGTGGCATGTATCAAAAGCGTTTTATTCTTGTGTTGACAGAAAATAACCTTACTTATTTATAATTAATTTATAAATTATAATATTTCATATACAATTAATATGAATAAAAACAGCAAGTAAATAAGTGTGTTGGTAATGTCTAGTAAGAAATAATTCATATCCAAAATATTATTACACTTAGTGCGCACAAATGCGCTGCTTGTCCCTTTGGTGTAATCTCCTATAGGCTACGTTGTTAAACGTTGTTTGCACGGGCGGCTGTTAACAACGAGGTCTTGAGAGCCGATGAGGCGAGAATGGAGCAACGCCGGAATGCCAGGGCGGGGGGAAACGGGAGATCCACCAGGAAACCCGCCGGCCAGCGGCATCGTCCGGCACGATACCCACTTGCGAAAATCCGGGAGCGACTCGACCGGGGATTGAGCCTAGGTGGGAGGGCATGAGGCGGAGGAATATCCTGGAAGTAGAACTTGAGGAGGGTTTCAGAGAAGTAGTAAGTGACCGTGCACGTGCTATGTGTCGGCAGGCAGGACGTGACGTCA
>NQII01005143.1:42410-82461 GCA_002778355.1 Clitarchus hookeri | reverse complement strand
TGGAGAACTCGCTCCAGGATTTGCGCGCTTGGGGATCGTGCCGGACGATGCTGCTGGCCGGCGGGTTTTCTCGGGGATCTGCCGTTTCCTTTGCCCTTGCATTCCGGCGCTGCTCCGTACTCACCTCGCTTCACTCTAATCGGCTGTCAAGGCACCGATGTTAAGAGCCGTCCAAACTTCTTCACTCCTCCGGCCCTGCGAAGCGTTGCACTGAAAACTCAAGTATGCAAAAAAAAAATAAAACAGAAACGAAACCTATATTTAGTTATTTGTAACCGGTTTTTAAAAAAAAATTTGTTGGAAAAATTTACAAAGTCTTGTATTAGGCCTATTAGCACGAAAGTGTACTGTTGAAGTGTTAATGTTAATAAAGCCTCTTAAGTGATGTTGTCGCAACCAAATGTAGTATTACGCTAAAAATAACAGGAAGGACAAAATATTTTGTGTTACCGGGACATTAAATTAATGTCCAACGAACCCAAGTTTACACTGACTTGGCGTTGTAAAATGGCGGATAGTAGTGAACAGCGATCACCTCGTAAAATTAAACCACTGTGATTAAATTCTAAAGAATAGTATGATAACTAAATGTAGCTCAGAGAAGCTTTCAAGCCTTGCCAGGCAGTATGCGTGTGCCAAATATGTATACATTTCTACAGTATATAGTATTTCCACATAACGACAGAGAACTGGAATTTGTCGTTATATATTTCGGAATAACCACAATATGAATTCCAGTTAAATATGTTCAAGTAGTGCAGTTGATAAGACGTCAGGTATTGCAAGGATGAGAACCCCACGCCATCAGACCGGGGGTTCGATTCCTCTCCTAACCGCAAGTTTTTTCGTTGGTAATATTTGTTTTCGTGACAAAATAATTGTACTTTATTTTCACTGGAATGTTTTTTTTTAAGCAAAGAAAATACAGAAAAAATTTTAACGCCACCGTTAACGTCAATTCAACACAAAATTTGTTTTGCCGCAACATAATCACGACCTTATTGTTGACAGTGCGGTAAGAAGGTAATGTTACAAAATTACTTTGTTCTACATTTACATTAATAGCCTAACAGTATATTACGTTACCAGCAACATTGGTTACCGATGGCTCACAGATAACAAAATATTACTGTTGTAGCATTAATACGGGTGTAACAACATTATACTCTTCGCTGTGCAGTTGGCAGCCTTGTCAATAGGGAAGCTTTCGCAGCACGCTCTCGCCAATCAGACGAATGAGGCCGTTCTCTGGGCTCCGCGCAGCCAATCAGCAAATGAGCAGTCCCAAGACAAAGGAATTATTCGCATTTTCGCATCTATATACCTACCTACTCTACATCTCAGAGCCATTCTTCTTTATAACGTGCGGCCAAGCGAAGATCGTGTTTCGCAGCAGTAACGTAATAAAATGTTATGGACAGTAAAGTGGCAAGTTTTACAATTCTCCAGGCAGTGGAGAACACAAGTAGGAAACTGCATTTTTCCTGATTCCAGTAACGTTTACATCGATCTGGCATTTATATTTCAAAATAATACTGTCCGGTGGTCATGCTTGCCTTATATATTTTTTTAATAGTTCAGTGTACGGTCAGTTTTTCACATTGAAGCTTCGTCCACACTGGCAAGGTAAAACGGTAAACTTTAATATAAGTATTGTTCCTTTCAAGGTGCTGCACCTACAGCCATACTTAGTTGAGAGGTTTGTTTCCTAATATGCATTTTATATTTTCATTCTATTTTTTTCGGCGTGCAATGATGAAGGACACAGCTTAAAAGATTTTTGCAAATTCATAACCCTTGGTTGATGTTGTGAGTATATACGTAATTCGAAGTGTTAACAAAATTGCACTTAAACGGTCGTATTTTATTTTTTCAAGGGGGTCGCGGTGATGTACTGGTTAGATTACTCGCCTCCCACCTAGGAAAATCGGGTTAGATTCCCGGCGGGGTCGCTCTCGGATTTTCGCAAATGGGAATCGTGCCAGACGATGCCACTGGTTGGCGGGTTTTCTCGGGGATCTCCCGTTTCCCCTGCCCTTTCATTCCGGCGCTGTTCCATACTCACCTCACCCTCATCGCGCGCCCAACGCCCTCGTCGCCCGTACGCGCTACGTGCTGAGTCCGTCGTCACGCTTCTCTGTGTCGCTGATATCTGCAACAGCGGGGCCTTATTACACGTGACGGAACTCAGACTGCACAGTTTTACTTCCCTCCTACCTCTTAAGCAAACTTCGAGGGCAAGCTCTAGAAATAACATTTTTTTTTTAATCAATTTTTTTCTTTTTGAATACGCTTGATATGATATCGACAAAACGGTACGCACTTTGATAATTTATTGGTTTTTGTATTTTCTGGTGTTAAATATTGTATTACCGGGATATTTAGTTGGATGGTACGCGTGATCACGCAAACGACGAATACACAGGAAATCTGTCTTGGACTACTAACTCTTAAGGGGAATCCCTAGCAACAAATTGTAAACGTCTCAAGGTCACGTCTAGCCTTAAGGGAGTGTTAAGACAAGCCTTCCTGAGACTGCAATATGCGTTCGCGGGAAGCTGAAATTTCTCGCAAATGATGTCTGTGACAGCAGGATGTTATTACACGTAATGTCAGCCAATGGATTAATGCTACTTTGTACTTTTATACTTTTCTTCGAGAAAGTTGCGCAAGAATGCCATTTTAGCAAATTTTCCCATTTTCTTTTCTTTTTGAAGTTATAATAGGATAAAAGTAAGAAGCAGTTGCTTTAGATAAAAGTTTTTTTTTCTTTTCCCGGAGGAAAAAAATATCGTTTTCCCATAACATTTATTTACTGAGATACTCGCATACGCGCAGACACTCATTTCACAGACAATATTTTACTAGGAAATCCCTTCGATGAAGGAAATCGACGGCAAGTAGAGTTTGCAGTATTGTTTAAGTGCGCGAACGGCGGCAGAGGAGATAGTTGGTATCAGCTACATCTGTCATGAGGTAGGTGTGAGGATGCTGGGTGCAGTGCGCCAGTGCGAGGTCGGCGACGTGACGTCCCACGTGCGCACACTGCGGCGAGCGTGTACGGCCGCGAGGCTCTCATTCTCCAGCCCTCCTCCCAGCAGCCCCGTCACGTGAGTGGCGCCAGCCGGCCGTACTATAATGTAGGCTACTCGCGGTAAACTGAGCACTTGTGGAAGCCCTGCTGAACATATACTTGGATGCACATTGCGCGTTCTTCCCTTATATGTAACAGCTAGAACTGCAATCAGCCTAACCACTTTATTCATGCGTCGGTCAAGTGTAACTGGAAGTTTATTAGAAAAGTACATTTCTTTTATAAATTTGATTATCCTATCACTTAAAGGAATTAAAGAAAACAGAAAGAAAAATAAATATTTCCAGTATTCACTAATGCCAACCTAACACTTATAATTCAACGTTAAGACATGGAACTGCTTTCTTTCCATCGTCACCAACTTTACGAGTTGCATGCCAGACAGTTTGTCCGTTAACCCTTCCAGACGTACTTCGATGTACGGTTTCAAGTGTCGCGAACAAAAAGTTATTTGATGAGGCTTGCTGTACTTCAGTCGATGCAACACTTGCTTCGTTGTCACAGCCAATGAGATGTAGGCTATATGTTCGGCTAGAGTCATGTGAACCAATTATGACGTAGACCCGTAAGACTGTTTGCAAATCATTTACCCACAGGTAAAATCATTGGTCGTCGAGCTTCGCAGTCTGCAGTACAGACCAGAAATTACCTACACGTGCGTAATGTACATAATTGTGTACTCTGGGTCTGAATGAGTTGAAATACGTGCAGGTATGGGCAGAGACATTTGGCAGGTGGCTACTACAATTGGTGCTATGGCAACTTCCGCCCCGCTTATTGTTTCCAGCAAGTACATCGTCACCCGACAAACCCCGGGGGGAGTGAACAAGAATGCTGGCCCTGTAGCCTGGCTTGCCCCTGGCACGTGCAGCCACCCGCCACGCCCGGNACCGCCACTTCCTGGCATCCTCCCCCTGCCCCCATCTCCTCACCCACCCCCCTGGGTGTACTTGCGCCTCTGCGGCCACATACTCTACTTTCACCCCGCCCGCGGAATTACCCCGTCCCCGCCCCTTTCGACAACAAAACACATCTTAAAGGTGGCCGCCTGGTTGGAGGAATTTTGCACTTCCGGGGTCTAAAAGCGTGGTGGTGCTACGGGCGACCGAGATATGAGCATCAACTCTCTCATCGCCTCTACGCACAAAGCACTGAACTGGCGTGCCGTCTTGCCGTCGATAACGTGCCTCTATGAGACTTTCAGTGGAGACCCCGCCATTTTATGACGTAACAATTCCTATTCCTTTTTTAATGTTTTCAACCGGAATTTTCATACCTAAAAAATACCGTGAAAATACCCTATTGAGCCATTTTCACTATCACAAAAACATGCTTTAGAGAGAAATGGAGGAACTGAAAAACGTATACAGTCGCGTAACGTTTCTTAAATGCCATTCGTAAGCAAACGTCACTCAGACACGTTGGACGGTTTTTTTAATAAAACGTTTTCTACTCATATGTAGGGTCATTGACTTTCCGAGTAAAAATCGGAGCGCACAGTAGACTTCAATACTATATATACACACCTCAGCTGTTGTTATACCTCCATTGGCTGCTGGTGCCGTGTCCGTCTTCGACCAAGCCACTCATTTTTTAGCCAATCGAAGAAGCTGGACGACTCTACAGTGCTTTGGACTGTATCTTGTTTCGCGAAATGTCACTGCGCCATCTCATATGACATCTAGGGAGGCGCCTTAAGATCGCATCCACACGCGGAAGCCGCAGCTCTGGATGATGTCCGGAGCCCTCACTGCTGTTATGAGCACCCCCGATGCAATTACTGTGACCACCATGGGCCCAACATCATATCTAGACTGAAGTTTCTTATTCGCTGTATCGTCTATTAAAATACCAACTGAGTTCATTCTATGTTATTGTCTCTTCCTCAACATCAAACATGTTTCAACGTATGCATTCGAAATGAGGCAAACATCAAAAGACTATGCTAGTATGGAAAGCTTAAAAAAATGTTCCCGCCTGTGAACACGATCGCGTGCGTAGGTGATAGCCACGCGATGTATGGCTTATTGTTTTTTTAAATACAAAAATGTATGTATAAATATTTTGCAATAATGACTTATTATATGAACTAATTTCTGTGTTACGTTTAAAAAATAATATTATTTTAATTAAAGTGAGCTACTAGGCCAAATTTTGGCTACAGCAATTTTTTAACAAATTGATAACATGTAACTCATTTTTAGGACGGTGGTTTCCGTGCAAACTTGTCATTATTTATATATATTAATAACTTACTGGTATGATTTAATATTAAAATTTGAAACTATGTTATTGCACACAGGACTTATTTACGGAATTCCTGAAATCGGAATGAGTTTATTTAAGTCTGTATTTCCCGATGTGGGACAGAAAAAGAATTAAATAATGCATTAATCTTTATTACGCTACAGAAGCAGGAAAAGCAATCTGGGCAAAGTAGTGTGGGCTTAAAAATATATATTAAGATATTCTCTATGTCCTGGCAGCTCTCATTTTCAAATATTTGGTCTGGAATGTAAGCTAAGAATCAAACATTAATAAATACAATATTTGAAGAGATACTGCACTCTTAATGGAGTGCATCAAAAAGTTTAGTATGTCTCGTAGAACAATGAAAATAAAAAAATAATTGTTTGAACCATTATGGGCATACACCTTTGCAAACGCTTTGATCTAGTCTCAGAAAACCTACCAGGTAAAATAAAATATTTTAGATTAAAAAAGAATTAGAATAAAAAAAACATAGGAATGAGCGAGGCCTAGTTAACTGTTGTCGACAAATATGCAACACACATAGAATTCCAGGAAGGGATTAAGTCAGAGAACAAATAACAGAACGACACAACACAACGAAAATGTAATATACATATAATTTAGAGCAGGAATGTTCTCAGATGACACCAGAAAAACGACCGGGGTGTATTTAGCCTTCGGCAGTCTTAGGCAGTTGCCTGGAGCGGCAGAATTTTAGGCCCAGCAATTTGTACAAGACTCGACAGTGGGGAGATGGGATGGAAATAAATTGAAAATAATAACTTACGATCGAAACATTATTTTTAATTTAATATTAAAGTTTCTAGCATTTGCAACGTCTTTCAATGTTACATACGAAGAGGTGCTACAATGTTGCGTTATAAGATGGCGTCGAGCTAGACTCAACAGTCCTCTAGAGCAGACGTCACTTGTTCATTGGCTGTCACCTCAGGCCGCACTCACTTTTCCAGTTTAACCCGGTCACTCGGAGCGAAGCGACCACACTGAGAAAAAAGGTTTTGTTGGATCAAACGAAGTTAGTTTGGCGCAACAAAATTAATTGTTTTTATAGGGGCAATCAAATATTTTGTTGTCGGAAATCAAATTATTTTGTTTTTATTTGTTCGCCCAAAACAAATGTTCGGCTGGTGCAACCAAAGATTTGTTTGACTATACGTACATTTAAGAGTTTCGGTTAATATAAAAAAAATGAGAAGCCTGACTGAGATTAGAACCTAGATGATCGCCGCTCGAGCGCTACTCCTATCAACCTCAGTTAAAGTGACTACACGTGGATACGCAATGTTTGATAAATACGTACAATTCAGATACTGGGCAACGTGCGCAAATAAATATTTCATGTTTTATAGCTGTACTTTCCAGTTTCCCGTTGAACAAGTTTTATTAAAATGTTTATCCCTATCATTACGGCCAGTGACTTTTCGCGTTGAAATCGGAGCACACAGTAGACTTCAATACTATATACACACCTCAGCTGTTGTTATACCTCCATTGACTGCTGGTGCCGTGTCCGTCTTTGACCAAGCCACTCAGGACTAAGTAACTCCGACACACTGAACCTTCGTGTTTTCTGCGCAAACGGTTAACACGGGTCAGGACATTTTTTAGCCAATCAAAGAAGNCCGACACACTGAACCTTCGTGTTTTCTGCGCAAACGGTTAACACGGGTCAGGACATTTTTTAGCCAATCAAAGAAGTTGGACGACCCTACAGTGCTTTGGACTGTATCTTGTCTCGAAATCTTTTTGCGAAATATCACTGCTCCTACCTATCANTGGACGACCCTACAGTGCTTTGGACTGTATCTTGTCTCGAAATCTTTTTGCGAAATATCACTGCTCCTACCTATCATTATTAAGCATCAATATACGCACTAACAAGTACCGTTACTATCCTAATTGTCACAAAAAATGCAAAAGAAAAAAAACTCTCGTGCTGTATTTTCGAATGAAGACAATCGAATGAGTGGACAAACAAATATATACAGTTGATTTATCTAAATAGTATGTCGACAGTCTAATTTCTGTTGACCCAACACAGAGGGTTTATTTGACCAAACATGTATTTTGTTATATGAACAAAATCAATTTTGTTGCTTTTCTAGTTTTGTTTGCTCAACAAAATATTTTGTTGGGGCAACTAAATATATTGTCGGCCTTACACAGACAAGTATTTTGTTGGCCTTTTCCTCAGTGCAAGAGTACTGAACGTTTGCCATTGGTCCAGAGTCGCGCAGGACGTGTCAGACGAACGTAGGTCCGATGGCACACGTGTAACTAACACATTCTTAAGGACACCTGTTTTTTCGCGAAAATATTTACGCTCAAGCTAGACTTCAACTTCTTATGTGCAAGCTCGGGCATTTCTTATGGCCAATGGCCGCGTGTCTGTGCGAGAAGACATTTTCCACTCGACTAGGCGAATCAGAACAAACCTACTCTGACACCGAACGCCCGTGACTGGCTGGCAGAGACCTAAGATGCGTGCGAATTGAAATCACCCGACCGCAATATTGGTTCTGAACTAACGTGTTTTGGAGTGGCCCTGCATATGGTTATAGGCCGTATACTTTGATGNCCGACCGCAATATTGGTTCTGAACTAACGTGTTTTGGAGTGGCCCTGCATATGGTTATAGGCCGTATACTTTGATGCCTACTTAAAATGCGAAATTATGAGGTCACCGTGTATACGACGTACTCTCCCGTCACATCGGCGTTAATGACAAGCTGCTTGGAAATAGCGAAATTTATCTTTTTAACTGCCGCGGTAACAACGCCATGATTTCCAAGCCAACTTAAAAGGTAATGGAAGGTCTTTGAAGCGGAGTACCGAAATAACAGTAATATAGTTTAGATCGTGCTCATTCCATAACATAGGGGACGCCTGCCGGCATTCCTGTAAGTTTACTTGCACTCCCCTCTCCCTTCCCCCCCAACGAGTAAAGTTACGACAGACCTTAAGCATGTGGGACAGTGAACCGTGATTACCAAGGGGCGAACTTTCCAAATCCTGACCCCGACAAAGAAGAGTAAGTGAGTGAAGAGATTTGTGTGGCTCGAGAGCAGATGAGGGTGACGCGAGGTATGGAGCAGCGCCGGAATGCAAGGGCGGTGGAAACTGGAGATCCCCGAGAAAACCCGCCGACCAGCGGCATCGTCCGGCACGATTCCCCACGTGCGAAAATCCGGGTACGACCCCGCCGAGAATCGAACCCGGTTCGCCCAGGTGGGAGGCGAGTAGTCTGGCCACTACACCACCGCGGCACCTCCCAACAAACAGGAAATCTCCCACGTAATAGTGTGGATAAGCGCATTGGAAGGTCCCCATTTGCAGACCAAAACGCAACTCGATCGGCAATTGAATCAGACCGTCGCAACATCTTGCTTATGTACACTTGCATATTCATTTGTTCACAACCGTACAAAATTCAGATGTTCGCCCGGCTTTCAGAACATTTAGTTATAAACTGTGCAATGCAGTTATTACAAAAAACACAGAAAAACATAAAATAACTAGAAGAAAAACGTTGAAATATATTTGTATTGTACTGAAATACGCTTAGAAAAAAAATTTCTGGAGTCATATTTTCTATCAAAACCGCCTGGTGAAATATATAAAATTGCAAATTTACGCGGAAAAATGACATTATAAGTGCAGCTCGGACTTCAAGAGTTCAAAGTTTACACCGGTTCCCCGCAGCGCGGTTGTCAGCGAGCTGTTCATCGCAGCAGGTGGCAGGGGAGTGGGTTCGATTCCCCTGCAAGGGAGTGAGTTAGTTTGCATCACGTCATCCCCACATGCATTTGCTGTACGTCACTCGGTTTAAGGAGGAGAACTTCTGCGCACCTGCACTTCAGCAGGTGTGCGAGTTCTTATTGAAACCGCCGTGCTATTATATTATGTTTGTGTTTTAAAACTCTATTGTATTGTTTTTTATGGTAATATATATATGACTCTACTAAGCCCATCGAATAAAAACAATACGTTAGAAAAATATAAGACATGCCAGATTTTCTCCGCATTTTTTGGAATTAATTCTTGGCCTGCTACAAGGCAACTGTAATATTACGGTCTCTTGCCCGTGCCCTATTTTTCCTTCTCTTCTTTCTTCCCCATGGAATATCATGCATGCTCTTGTATTTGACCATCTTAGAATCAGNTCCCTATTTTTCCTTCTCTTCTTTCTTCCCCATGGAATATCATGCATGCTCTTGTATTTGACCATCTTAGAATCAGAAGCGACGGCGGCCAGAGTGAAACTTGCTTGGCTCGTAGTTAGTACCTGGCCAGGGTAACTAGCTCCAGAACGCCGAAATATTCCCGTATAACCATGTCCTTTGTCTAGTACAGTAACACTTTATTAAGAAGTTTACGAAGGAACTGAAAAATTTAGACAAATTAACCAAGAAAACTTCTTAAGTGGTTCAATTACTTCAGTGTTCGTAGACCACGTGCCAAGTTGAAACTCTTCAAACAGGAAACTTTTTTAAGAGAAACTTCTTAAAAGGGTTTTGCTGTATGCATTACATTCTTTGTCGCGTCGGTACATTCGTGGTCATCTTCGTCGTGGAGGATTAACCCATCGAGACGCAGCGTACACAATTGTGTACGGTACGCAGGTGTCAGTAATTCTGATCTTCACTGCACACTGCAAATCTCAATTACCAATGATCTTACATGTAGGTAGATTCGCAAACCATCTTACTGGACTAGGTCGAACATATAGCGTACAACTCATTGGCTATGACAACCGAACAAGTGCTGTGTCGCCTTAAGTACAACACACATCGTAAAATGTTCTGTTTGCAACACCTGAAACCGTAAATTAAAGTGGCCCTGAAAGGGTTAATGTAATGGGCTTGGCTGGCATTTCCGAGGTATCGAAGCCATGGCGTGACCTCTAGGGTACAATCGATTATCTTAACACGCAGAGCTACGATACAAATTATAAATGCCCCNTGGTTACTTACCGATTCCTCCTCCGTTCCTGCTTCTCTGAGCAACTTGCTCCGTCTGTAACGACCTCGCTGTCGACGAGAAGCTAACCAACACATACGTATCTACAGTCCATTCACTGTTACTTCAGACATTTATGAAGCGCTGCTTAAGTTATACTTCCAGGATACTCCTCCACTTCATTCAAAAGCAAAGCTTAACCGAGTCTGGAAAATTGCACCAAATGGGCCACGCAGCGCATTCACGCGCACTTAGTTTATTAATATTTTCCCATAAGAACTACTTCTTACCAGGCGCTTCCAACACATCTATTTTGTCTGTGTTTTTATTAAGATTAATTATAAATGAAACCTGATCTACAACTGTTTCGTTAACACAAGTATAAAAGACGCGTAACGTATTACGGAAACACCCAAGTACGTCATACATGGGGCGATTTTTCAAAGGTTTGATTATAAAAAGGTGTCGAATAGACCTTACGCGAGTGTCCCGCAGTGGCTTATCGTGCTTGGCGGTACTTAACGAACAAACATTTTCTGTTATTATTTCTGAAAAATCAACAAATAAGTTTCTACTTGGCGTGGCCCTGTGCAGAGGTGCTGCCACCTGCCGGCATCGTTTCCCTCTTTCTCTGGCGGAGAAGCGCGGGAGCTGTAAGGACTATATTGGCACCTGTTACAAGAGCGCCATCGCCGCTACGCGCAGGGCTATGAACTGACGTGCGGTGTTCCCGTAGTGCTGCGTGTACCTATGGGACTTTCAGCGGTGACCCTATTATTTCATTGATGAAAAGTCTGTAGCGAAGTTCAATACAGGCTCCTATCGTAGTTCGACTCGTGCCCGGCTTGTATGTTTACAGATACGGCAGTCTCAAAAAGCAGTTTTTAACTGCTATATTGGAGAGCTCCGAAGTAATATTTACAGCATGCGTGTGGACTTTAAAGTACCGTTCCGTCCTCGTCTGGGGCATGACGTATTTTCTTAGGTAAACATACTGAGGGCACGCTCAATGGTTTCGTCACAAAACCAGGATTGCAAACACTGTGCAACGCAGTTGAAGCACCAGGCAGGCCGAACTCAGCAAACCTGCAACCACGGAGCTTAAATAAGAATCAGTGTTAAAGAAATTCCTTCTCAACTAACGAAACTTACAACACTGACACGTTATGAAATTTAAAAAAAAAAATAGTCATTTACCATTGTTTTGTAAAATGTAAATTTTTATTTTAAATTATAGAAAAATTAAATATTAAATATAAAAATTGCGAAGTATTCTTAACGTTTCAGTATTCCTTAAGAAATTTCGCTTAGAATACCGTTCGAACGTAATGTACAAAAAAACAAACATATATATCTGGTCCAGCATTCAAACACTGCTACAAACTAAATGACGTAAAATTAGGCAGTGGAACACAGCCGGATTCGGCTATAGTTGGCAACACTGCTCTCCGTGTCTGGGATCCCGTAGCGCGACCGGCGACGCCCACGTTTACTGCACCTCGGCGGAGTGATCTTCGGTTATCAGAGTTAATCCTACCAAGTTCTGGCGTGATGAGGGGTGGCGTGGGATCTAGGGGGGGGGGTGGAGTCCCCAGGGTCGGCCGAACCACGCCCACGCCCGTCACGTGACCCACAGACTAAAGACGAGGTAGACCGATCTCGCTGGCTGCGCACAACCAGAACACTCTGTAGTAAACAAGTGCTTATATATATATTTATTTATTTATTTATATAAACATACACGCTTCCACTAACCAGTTTGTAATGCGGTTTGATTACATTCAAATTGGTATAAGCAGGGCCAGTGACTTTTCGCGTAAAAATCGGAGCACACAGTAGACTTCAATACTATTTGCACACATCAGCTGTTGTTATACCTCCATTGGCTGCTGGTGCCGTGTCCGTCTTTGACCAAGCCACTAAGAACTAAATAATTCCGACACTGAACCTTCGTGATTCGTGCGCAAACGGTTAACATGGGCCAGAACATTCTTTAGCCAATCAAAGAAGCTGGACAATCCTACAGTGCTTTGGACTGTATCTTGTCTCGAAATCTTTGGGCGAAATATCACTGCCCCTAGGTATAAGTATTTTTATTCATATAAAGGCACATGTCAATTGAAAAGTAATATGTACAAACAAACACGTTCATCACTGTTGCCATGCGACTTTGACATTTGTGTTCCTTTGGGGTAGGTCAGTGTTGGGCACATGCGCAGAAGACCAATAAGCGGTCTGCCTCATCTTTAGTCTATGACTTCACCGCTTCCACCAAGCACTCGCCTCGCCTCCAGTGTTGCCAGGTGGCGCGGGATCACACGAAATGCGTGTAACCTGGAAGAGAGTATACAATTTAGCGTGTAAACACACATTTGCGTGAATTTGCAACTAACGGCTTTTTTTTTTCTCAACTTGATTTACTACGTAAAATGAAAAGGTTTGGATGCCATTCTGAGAGAGGGAATTGTCGATTCGGGGATTTGCCGGAGTACATTCGTAGTGAAGCATTGATCATTTATAGCAAGCAAATAAATGTGGAGGTGATCTGGGTATTTGAGTTTGCAATTTGTTTGCTTCGAAGTTGACAAAATGCAAAACGCAAATCACAGGAAATGGCATCAGTTTTGTTCATAAAATCGAGTCACATAACTATTTAGTTTATAAAAAAAAAGGTTCACTGAACATGTACAAATGGCGTGGAATGGCGTGAATCTCTAACTTGGCTTGTGGGCCTGGCAGCTCTGCCGTCGCCGCTCTCACAGGATCTGTCGGACGGGGGAGGGGTCAAGCTCCCACCACCTGTCGTAGTTTGTGGACGAATCATCGCGATTCTCACGCTGTTCGGATCGCAGCTGCAACCACCAGGAGACCCTGGACTCCTAGCCTCCCGTGCAGCAGAACACCTTCTAGACCAACGGCGTGCCGTGAACTGTCACAAGGTAAGCCGCCGACTGAAAGTCTGCCGGGCTGCATTTTTGTTGCAAAACTACTGAACGAGTTACGGGAACTTCGGTTCCTGGTCTCGTGACAGCACGTTGTTACGAACTAGCTTGTCTAGAGTTCGTACTTATAAGTTACTTGGGGGCGTAGCTCAATAATGACTCATGATTCGGTAGAGCACAGCAGTATCTAATGAGGTTTTATTACATTAAGATTATACAGTTGCTATTTAAAGGACTATTGATCGGGGGAGCTTTAAATTGAATACCAAGATGATTGTTTAGTTACATTATGATTCACGACATTTTAATTAAACCTAACTGGAAAGTCATCACCTTGTTACAGCCGGAGGCTGATTCTGCGAGACGGTTAACGCCGGCCGGACACACCCAGCTTCCTGGTCTGCTTCGCTGGTCAGGTCGTCCAAAGGACTAAAGACGAAAGGACGCTCGTTCCGGGTGTTACGCCGGCCTATATCAAGCGCGTGGTTCTGCGGCCCCGCTCAGTGACCGGTGGAGGGGATTTCTGCAACTGTCTTCTTTCGCAAGGGTCGACGACAAAATGGTGGCGTTGCAATCCCGCTCGTTTCCAGGTTTAATGTTTGAAGGTGTGATCAGGCCAGCCGTTCAGCTAAGGCCTGACCACACCATAACAACGGCCTTTCGGGAGCATGTGAGAGATCGGTGGCGGCGGGGCACAAGCGCCAGGCGCCGTTCATGCTCTGTCATTCCGGTCGGTTGGCGGCCATATTGAATCTGGGTGACCTTTACCTTGACCCGTGATCTTGATCCTGTACCATAACCTTGGGTGACCTTGAACCCTAAAATTTCCTAAAAATCCCAACAATTTATAAAAATTTATAAAAACTACTTAAAATTTATTATTAAAAAAATATAAAAAAATTATTTTAAAAGAACGTACATTTCCGGAGGTCCCGCCATGACCGACCCTCACCAATTTGATTATTGGTTGTTTAATCGGCCAATTACTTGCGTTCTCCACGACTTGGGACGGGCTGTGCATCAAACACTTGTTACCCTGGAGAAAATTATACTTTTTTCTGATAATTTTTCTCGTATAAAAAATGTACACCAGGTCTACAAGTATATGTTGTATAGGTGTTTTAGAAGCCAGGTTATATTGTTTGAAGACAATAATTCAGGTCAGAAAATAAATTTAGCTGCAGCTGCCAAAAAAAAAAAAACCACAAGATAATATTTCAATTCAGAAAACACTACAGTTCAACATAGAAAAAATCACACAAATGTGGAGAACATATGTACAAAAATACAGGAAACACATAAAAGTGTGGAAAATATATATAAACAAAAATGGATAAATATTGAAAAATCACAAACGACGAAATGCAGAAATAGCACAAAAAATGCATTGAACATATATACAAAAATGCACAAATGTGGAAAACACACATACAAACATACAGAAAAAACAGACCAAAATGCAGAGGACGTAATATATGAACAAGAAACAACACACAACCAAATGCAGAAGACATCTGTATATACAAAATGTGCAAAAATCATACACGGCAAAGTTCGGAGGACACCTAAATATTATAACAGCCAAAGGGAAGCGTGCGTACATCGTAGCGCCATCTTGTTGATGCACTCCGAGTACAGGACATGCTGGTGCGAGTGAAACCCACTAGACAGAATGGAAGGAAGCAGGTGTGTATTTAGCTTATATCAGATTTTTGGGAACTATTTTCCTTGTATCACTCTGCGGCCGGTCTCTGTCGCTTCTCCGTAGGTCCCCCCCTTTTTTTTCTTGTACTTAATATACTACTATTTGAAAGAAAAATTAAAATATTTGCATAATTTTCCAACTAAATAGTCTTGTCACGGTTAAGCAATTACGAAAAATAAATTATTTTGACATTGTTAATTTTTTTTTTTGGAAAGTCGAAAAATTTTACGAAAATACCCTAAAATATTTATTTACCCTCCCATTAAGGCCTTCTTCGTGGTGGGTCTCGACGACAGCTGCGAGGGGAACGCTCATTGGTCGGAAATCAGTACAACTCAAAGTTCAATTTCTGCGACAGCGGATAGGGAAACGATGCAGGAAATCCCCATTGGCCATGCCCCTGTGAACTTTACCTGACGAATAGGGAAACGTTGTAGGTAATTTCCATTGGCTGGGAGGCAGTTCCGAACAAAGTTTGGACGAATGGCAATGCAGGTGGGGGCCCGCCCGTGATAATGCGCGCGGGTCTGTACAAAGTTCAAGTTGCGCAATAGCCAATTGGGAAGCGTGGTTGGGGCCCGCCGTGGTGCTAAGTGCAAATACAGTCATTACAAAAAGTTTCTGTTCGTTACAGTTTACCCAGGAAACGATTAAATATACCGAGGGACCTGGCTATATATTTTTTTAAAGCGCGATTATTAAATAAATATCCGCCTTTCAGCTTTGGAGGTAGGATAACATTATTTTATTTTAAAATATGGAGAATTTATTTTAACTTGCGACCCACATGCACCACACTATGCACCTTACTTAGCACCGCACTTAGCACAATCAGGGGTCATTATAAGTCATTGAAGGGTCATTATGGGTCATTTATGGATCATTATGGGTAATTTATGAGACATAATGGGTAATTTATGGATCATTATGGGTCATGTTTGTGTCATGAGTCATCGTGGGTCAATTATGGGTCATTATGGGTTATTATGGGTCATTAGTGGGGTCGTTTATGGGTCATTTATGGATCATTATGGGTAATTTATGAGACATAATGGGTAATTTATGGATCATTATGGGTCATGTTTGTGTCATGAGTCATCGTGGGTCAATTATGGGTCATTATGGGTTATTATGGGTCATTAGTGGGGTCGTTTATGGGTCATTTATGGATCATTATGGGTAATTTATGAGACATAATGGGTAATTTATGGATCATTATGGGTCATGTTTGTGTCATGAGTCATCGTGGGTCAATTATGGGTCATTATGGGTTATTATGGGTCATTAGTGGGGTCGTTTATGGGTCATTTATGGATCATTATGGGTAATTTATGAGACATAATGGGTAATTTATGGATCATTATGGGTCATGTTTGTGTCATGAGTCATCGTGGGTCAATTATGGGTCATTATGGGTTATTATGGGTCATTAGTGGGGTCGTTTATGGGTCATTATGTGTCATTTAGGGGTCATAATGGGGTCGGTCTTATGAGGGGTCAGTCTGCCAGTAGTCAGCTGTCTGTTTTAAATGTGTCCATGATTTCAAGCTGAGCGAGGATAACACGAGGACGAAATATATTTCCACATTAAAAATAATCTATTCCCGGGCAGGACATCGATGATAAGTTAGCGGCTAGTGAGTCGGTCCTAAGTTTTTTCAACTCGTCTAGTAGGGTCCTTCCCGGGCTAACCACAATGTACATTGTTTACGAATTAAACTTTTTTTCCCCGTGTGGCAACTTGCGTGTGAGGCTTTCTTTTTCCCGTAGATTATTACAAAATTGACTTAGGTGTAAAGGGTTACACATTAAACATTTTTTTTTTACTATATGCTGTTTAACATTGTATGTGTCTGTATATATTCGTGATTGACAGAATAAATATTTATGGTATAATTTATGTTTCAAGTGCGAAATATTGCAAGTCTTGTTAGCTTGTGTGAAGCCACCGCCGGACGGATCGCGCGCTGTAGATAGCTGTGAGCGAGCCGCCTGCGTGTTCAGCAGGGAGAGCAAAGTACAACTCACGGCTGCCAACTCCGTGAACTGCGAGTGTCGTACCAACCCACACCTGCCGTCGCCGTCACTGCTGCCGCTGAAACGACGCGTCTTACAAATGCGAGACATCGTATCCTGAAAAAAAAAATTTTTTTCGTCAATGGCGGCTACAGATTGCGCTCTAGCAGGCGATACTAAAAATAAATGGTTTAAAATGGTGACGAAGGGAGCTGGAAAGAGGTGGAGACCTGTCAACTAATTAACAAAGGCGAGTAACTGACCGATTAAATAACCAATTAAAAATATTGGTGAGAGTCTGTCGTGATGGACCCTCTAGAAGTGCACATTTTTTAAAAATAATTTTTAATGATATTTTAATGGTAATTTTTATAATTTTTTATAAGTTTTTGGGATATTTATGAATTTTTGGGGTTCAAGGTTATCCAAGGTCATGGGTACAGGGTCAAGGTTGAGGTCACCCAGTTACAATACGGCCGCCGACCGACCGGAATGACAGAGCATGAACGGCGCCTGGCACATGTGCGCCGTGCCCCTGCCTCAGACTTCTCTAAATTATTATACTTTCTGGTAACTGTAATATTTATGTTTACAATATAAATAACATAAAATTATGGCATCTTCCCACTTTTGGTAAGTTCAACGTACAACTAAACAAATTTTTTTAATAATAAAACATTAAAATGTTAAAAATAAAATTAACACATTCAAATTGTATAAATTAAAATTTTATAATTAAATAATTAACTATAAAAACTATTTATTTCTCACCCTTCTAATACTGCTGTTGGATCGGTCTAACTTGTCGACGTGGCTGACCACGCAGACAACTCCGAAGTTACCCACAATTCAGTGCGTGGCGGACAAGGCCAGCAAAATGGCTACCATCGAAGACTTGGCGTCTCCCTACGTGGCAGGTACACGATGACCACATACTGTGTCGTAAATAATAGTGCTGCAGATGCAATGCCGCTTATTTGCAAATCACAAAGTGATAAGTATCAGCCAAGAAAAACGCATTATAACTTGATGTTTTTGCTATAGATATTCTACAGTTAAAATATAACTGTAGATTACAATTACTTTATGATACGTACACGTTTTTCAGAGTGAATAATACGAAAGAAAGACGACGATCTTTGTGTGATACATCGATGGTAAATTGTTTCTTGGGCAGTCGTCCTGCTCTGTAAGTGCTGACAAATACATAATTAATGCAAATAATTGTTTCATGATCGTCGTAATTATACACTTGTATGTGTCTGATACAATTGTTAACTAAATCAGTGTAAGTTAAATATTTAATTTGGACATATTGTAAGATTTGCTATATTTTTAAATTAAAACGTGTAAATTTGTAGAAAATAAAGTTTTATATGAAAACAATTATAATGCATTTTATCTTCTAAATATTGTTACATTTTGCGCTATCACGTTTTTTTGCAACGTAACGTTCTATGAATTACAATTTTCGTTCGAAAAATTTAACTGTCTCAAAAATTCAAAATTAATCGTATCTGTAGGATTTCAGTTCCATAAATACATTCTCAGGGTTGGAATGAACTCTTTAAATCTTAATATAACACCAGCCTTGCTACCGCCATTTTGCAGAAATCTCCAACAGTTGGCGGTTTAGGCAGGCATTATGGGTGCGCGGGCAACGCAATAAATCTGGATACCTGTGAATCCTTAATGAAGAGGTCGGGGTTCAGCTGCAAGTCAGATGCAACATATAAAGGAGAAAGAAATTTTTGAAACTGATTCGTGAAGATCTTGACCTACATAAATTTATAACTACCAGAGGAATGTAGTAAATGTAATAATTTATCTACATCCTTCAGTACCTGCTATAGTTGCCGACAATGGAAGGTAGTAATATACAAGAGATTTTTGCGATTTGATAAATGTATGAAAGTATACATTTTAAAAAGTCCTACATAATAGAATTAAGGGCACTGTGGCCACAAAAAACTGTTATTTTGTATTTTTACCGCACACTCTTCAACTTGTAGACATCTGTGACTTTTTCCTTCGATAATTTTTTTTCAGATCTAATGGTTTTTGCAAAAGACATGTCAGAGTCAAATGTTTGCTATTTTTATAATCTACAAATAAAATAAACCAAACTATTTACAGAAAATTCAATGAGGACAACTGAAAGGTCTTGACTTAAATCATTATGATATATGTTTTGCAAAAGTGATTCTACAAAAAATTCAGGGACAGCCTCAAATAAAAAATATGCGAGAATTTCCTCATTTTCAGACATTTTTTGAAATTGCAAAAACATATCCGTGTACGATTTTATAGACGTCTTGGATTAGCTCTTGGCATCTTCTTTCAGTGTGGATTATCTGATACATGTACGCAAGTTAGTTTTCATTATTTGTACATAGTAAAATTGTGATTTCGACGAGCGTTTATGCACAAATTAATGCACTCAAAAATGTTTTTTTTTTTAGAGGAAAAAATAATCACAGACAATGTATCAAAGTTGTACAGTATATGGTACAAAAATTAAAAAATAATTTTATTTCGTGGCTGACATTATTAAGGTTGTACCTTACTAACGGTGTCAATTATTTTCTTCTCCGGTAGCTGCAGTAAAAAAACTTTTCGCTTTAAAAAAAAGTGCAACACGTGTTTGTTAAAATAACACTGCTACATAACATATTGACATAACTTTTTATGATGTAATGAAGTAGGAATGGCGCTTTGTTGCTGTCTTTAATATATCAACGAGAAACTAAGCAGAAAAAGGGCTAATTAGTTATTAATATTAATTTGTTCTCCTTGTCTCCGACGTTTTGTTCTAATACAAGCCTCTTGACGCCGTGGTAAGATATACCCTGAACTTCCCTGGGCTTCTTGGCTTGCCCTTTCCCGACGACCGTGTGACGACATACCCCTCTCCCTTCGCCCTCCGGGGAGCGCATCGGCAAAGTTCACGGCTACAGGGTTGTCGGACAAGAGTCGCCTAAAGCTGCACCATTACGTCTAACCCCCCCCCCACCCCCGAGGGTGTTGTATTGTTGTTTCCCCGAGTCCATTGTTATTGATATTGATATGTGGGAATAAGAATGCCATTGTATGCTTCTAAAGGCTTTTCACGATGAAGTGAACACTTTTGAAATAAACCTCAGATAAAAATCACTGCTACTGCCAGCATATACACTGAAGAGCCAAAAAAAACTGGTACACCTGCCTAATATCGTGTAGCCCACCCGCCCCCCTCCCCCGAGCACGCAGAAGTGTCGCAAGACGACGTGGCATGGACTCGACTAATGTCTGAATGAATGCAGAAGGCAATTTACACCATGAATCCTGCAGGGCTGTCCACAAATCCAATCTGCGCCAATTTGAGAAAGGGTTGCACGTCTGTCACGTTTAATGATTCTCGTCAGTCGTAGTTTGTCCCGTTCGNTTGAAGATGTGATGTTTTCCCGGATTCCCGATATTCACGGTACACTCGTGAAATGGTCGTACGCGAACATCCAAATATTATCGCTACCGCGGAGATGCTATGTCCCATCTCTCGTGCACCGACTATAACACCACGTTCAAACTCACTTAAATATTGATAACCTGCCATTGTAGCAGCAGTAACCGACCTAGCTGCCGACCGCATAGCGTTACTCTGATTGGTTCCATAGCTCTGTTATTTGCATACGAATGCCTATACCAGTTTTTTGGCTGTTCAGGGTAGTTAGCATGGTGTTGTATTACCCGTAGCATGGAGACAGGCTTTGATATGGTCGGCCGTGGAGGCATACATACGTCGGATGGAAGATCCTGCCATAGCTGACGCAACTAACCCTCCAACTCCGCCGTAGTTGTCGCTGTCCGAAGTTGCCGGCCAATCTGGTTCTAAACGTTCTCGAAGAGCGAGAATTCTGAGGACTTTGCTGGCCAAGGACGAACGTTGACATCAAGAATACAGGCCAGAGATACCCGTGCTGTGTGAGGTCGGGCATTATCATGCTGGAAAATGGGTTTGTCAAGGATCGCCAGGAAGGGGAGCACACGTGGTCGCAGAATTTCCTGGACGTATTACTTCAACCACCACCATTGTGGTGCGGGAATCGTAGGAAATGTCACCCCACACCATGGCATCTCTCGTTTAGGCGGTGTGACACTCTACAATGAAGCGTGGATCACGGCGTTGGCCAGGACGTCACCACACTCGAATTCGGCGGTCGTCTGTACCTGGACAGAATCGTAATTATTCGCTGAATACCACTCGTCGCAAATCCACAAGCTGCCATGCTGCCGTTCCCGCGACAGAAAGTCACACGTTTCCGGCGATGCTCAGGTTGTGGGAGACATCGTATGGAATGCCGCGACGACAGATCCCACTCTACTAGCCGCATGGATATGGCACTTGTGGACACGGGCACATCCCCAGCTGCCGTGACATGTCCCTGGATGGTGAGCAGCTATGCCCGTGAAGTGCTTACAGCCTGTCGTACGATGAAACGATCCTCCCTGCTGGTGGTCCGCCAGGGATGACCCAAGCCGTCTCGACGAGTGCGTGTATCCTCCTCTTCACACTGGATCCAACACCGACACACAATGGCGGCAAAACGATTCAAGGGGTGAGCAGTTCGGCGAAACGCCCAATCGCTTCTCGGAGGCCGACGATGAGGCTTCTCTCAAACTCACCCGTTTGGTAAGATGCTTGTCGAATGCGCCATCGGGGCATGCTGTGTGTTGACTGAACTTTGCATTGTGGCCCACACTTCTCACACTGCTTCTAAGGCCTTATTTGATGTCTTGCAACTATGAGTTATGGACGTATATGTATGCCCCCTAGGGGCACATCCGCGTAAGCGAACCGCATTAAATGGAAATGGGATATATGTCGAGATATAACAATAATGTGTGGCATCCTTCGTTGTAAGCGCACAATTCGTTCATGGCGATAATTTTTTTTTGCAAATGAGTGTATATCCCAAGTAGCAAAAGTCAGTTGGCCCACTTGTACAAATCTGCTTGTACACGAGCGGCCCACACACGGTTGCGATAATCAGTTAACAATCAGTCACTCTAATGCACCCGCAGATGCTTGTGTCCTTCTCGTGATGCCTCTTGAAGTTGGCCACATCAGGGCCACTCTTTAAATAACGTCCATGTAGCAAAATACAATCTGCGCACAAGTGGGTCGCTTCTGCGTGACCAACTATACCCCAAACATGTCAGCACTATCAGTGGGCCATGTGTGGCAACAGTGGCCCACTGGCTTTCTGCCTCTGGCCTGCCGTAAGTAAACCACATATCGCCAGTCAACTGTTGGCAAGCTACTTGTGGCCCAGCAATTGGCCACTTGTGGTCCACATAGAAGCAGCTTGCCATGCCTTTCCAAAGCCAAAAAATAATTATGTTTCGCCCAAAAAAATATTTTTTTGCCATATTCATATGTGTTACCTTCAGCATTATTTAAAAATTAGTAAATTTCTGTGGAAGAACCTGGAATAGAGTTCAAACCTTTCTTTCATAGTCTAAGAGTGCCAGCAACTACTCTAGCGGAAGGTAGGGTAGGATGACGAACATAAGTTTCAAACCTACTTCCTGTCCTTTAGGACGTACAAATATTCGATGTTACTTTTGTATATGGAAGTTCAATTATCCTCCTTGTCAATTATAATGGCTTCAAGAATTAACTTTAAAATTTTGGTCAAAATTTTTTTTTATATGCATCGTCATCTTACCTGCGCAAGCGGGTAAGATGATGAATCAGTGAGGGTAAGATGACGAATGCGAATGTAATGCAGAAAATAGGTAGTCAATATCACAGAAGATAATATATATTTACTAGCAACTGTTATATTATTCCGAAAAAAATAATATAATTCGGTAAACACTATATATGATTGTAAACTGAAAATTAAGTTATTGGTCCTATGCATTTGCAAATTGTTTACTTCAAAATACATTAGATAATTAAATATCATATGTAATAATTATTATTATCATTAATAATGAAAACGAAGGAAAACTGTACAGCCCCCATATAAAAATTATTTGCAAAAATCGCATTTCCATGGTCGAATTTTTGCAATGTCGCTATTCCAACCAGTGCACTGGGCATGAGTCCATTCTTGACATGCAAACATTGATACCACAGTTCATTTTCCCCTCTCTCCCCATAGAATACAGTTTATCCCCTCAAAGCCTTTAAGTTTATTCATCTCTGTCTATTTAGACAACACTCTCGTCATCAGAAGTCTCTGAGTCGTTGATTTTGTTGCACTTTTTCTTTGCTTTCGCTGATTTTTGTTTCTTTACAGCTGCCTTGTTTCTTTTATTTTCGTGACAACCCTTTTATGGATGACAATGCGCCATGTCGCCGGGCCACAACTGTTCGCGATTGGTTTGAACAACATTCTGGACAATTCAAGCGAATGATTTGGCCACCAAGATCGCCCGACATGAATTCCATCGAACATTTATGGGACATAATCGAGAAGTCAGTTCGTGCATAAACTTCTGCACCGGCAACACTTTCGCAATTATGGACGTCTATAGAGGCAGAATGGTTCAACATTTCTGCCGGGGACCGCCAACGACTTGCTGAGTCCATGCCACGTCGAGTTGCTGCACTTCGCCGGGCAAAAGGAGGTCCGACACGATATTAGGAGGTATCCCATGACTTTCGTCGCCTCAGTGTATAGCGTATGGTACACTGCACGTTTTTGCTGCCACAGGTCTGAATGCAATGATCGAACAGTTAGTGCCCAATAGCTGTTCCGGTTTCTGATCAAGGCATGCACAAACTATCCGAGCTCATTCGCAGACAGTACCAGATCGGTACATGTCAAATAATTTTTTTGTAATACTGTAGCTCTTGCAGATAAAAATATGCACACAATCTGCTGGAACACTCCAAAGCACCGCCATCAACACACATGCAAGAAGTGCCGCTGACGGGGCGATGTCTGTATTTGTACTCGTTGGGCCAGACTTTCCTGGGTGTTTCGCATATATCATGCCCCAGATGATTCAAATCTCAGTGTCCAGAGGTTTCGTGACCGAAGGAGGGGATCACTGACCTTCTGGAAGGTGTTGGCCGCCACCAGGGGCAATACGTCAATCACAGGCACGCCATAGCTCCACTTCCCGCACCTCGTCATCCAATGATGGGGTTTTATTAGCGGTAGTCATCCCGTCTTTAGGCTGTTCACGGTAAAGTGAGCACTTTTGAGGCCCTAGCTAATTTTTTTCCTATCAGCCATTTTTTATCCTTCTGCCACTTTTAAAATAAATATTTCCATGTAAGTAACAAACTTAGTGTATTTAATCGGACTCTAAAGCTAAAGTCTAATGCTACAATAAAATATATTTATTGACTATTATTCCAAATGAGAGGGCTTTAAACTTGAAAGCTAATGACTAAAATCCCAATAAAATATATTTATTGACTATTATTACATATCAGAGGTCATCATAAAGTGCTCCTGACTTTACCGTGAATAGCCTACATAATTTATTACTGGCTACTTTTATTTTGTGTTTGGTTTATATGTTCTTTTAGAATGTGTTTATGTTAACTTAAATTTGCTTGGATATATATATANCTTGGATATATATATACATATATATATATATATATATATATATATATAGAGAGAGAGAGAGACAGAGAGACAGAGAGAGAGAGAGAGAGACAGAGAGAGATTATGTTTTCGAATCTACCTTCTTTTGTTATTGTTATGTAAGTTTGGGAGTTGGTGTTAGATATGTATCTTATTGGTTTTCTTTTTGCTTATTTTGTGGGGAAAAAAGGAGAGTTACAACCGGTAAAAAAATTCCACAGTTTTTAAATTTGTATAGGTTATGGATTTGGTTAATCCTTCATTATGTTTTTCGTTGATTCTTGGGAATTATGTGGCAGAGTTAGGCTTCTGTATCTTTTTACTGCTCTTCTGGAGCTTAGTATTTCATGTTAATTTTACCGGAGACTTTCTGCAGAAAAAAACCCCACAGTTTGGTTCGCTTGTTGGTTGTGTTAGTATTCTAATTAGGGTGTTTGTGTGGTGTCGGAGTTGGTCCTTGAAGCTCTTGACGATTTTCTGTAGGCAGTAGATGAGGACGTCTGTTGAGGTTTTTCGTAGCAGGATTCTTCTTTGAGTTCTTACTGACTGGGGGAACGGGGGGTCTAGCAATTGTTCTTAGAGTCGTGGTAGCCGATGTATTTATTGCTGCCGGTGCTGTTGTCCAGATCAGGGCCGCATATGCAAGGAGAGGAATTATTTTGGCCTTGAAAATATTACTTCTATTGATCTATTTATTTTCTGGGAGATAATCATTGGATCATTTCTAGTATTTATCCTCTTGTTCTTCCTGCTATTAATTTCATATGCTGAGTGAATATTAGCTTTGTGTTCAGAAGAACGCCAAGGTATTTTCCTCTGTCTTGTCAGGCTGTGGAGCCACTTTAGATTGTAGGCTGGACTTCGTGAGCAGAAAACAGTGTTTTTTTTGTATGATTGAGCTTTATACCATTGTTGAAGAAGCAGTTTAGGGCGTTGAAGACTGGGGCAAGTTTCTTAGTGATGGCTGTGTAGTTTGCGCATATGGCGATGATTCTGTCCTAAAGTGCTGGGATGAGTCTTACGAATAATGAAAATAGTACAGGGTTTGAGTGGATGTTACCTGGATAGGTGATTTTCTATTCGTACTTGGGAATTTCTTCTGGTGAGGTAGAAGCTTAGGAGGCGGATGATGTGTCTGGAATTAATTTTTGCTATAATGTTTTCGAGAAGGATTTTGTTGTTTACGGGTTAAATTTTTTTTTTCTAAATAAAACATAAGTAGTCATGCACGTCGTTTGCCTACATATTCTATGTTTATAGAATGCGTGATTCTGGCTGTTGCATGAGTGGTGGAATGGTGAGATGTGAAGCCAAATTAAACGTTTCGGAGAAGGTGATCATTAGCAATTGCAGTGGGAACGAGTTTCAGTATGAGTTTTTTGAAAACTTTGGAGATGTCTGATAAACAAGCTATTGGTCTATAGGATTGTGGTGAGGAGAGGTCTTTGCCTGGTTTGACTATTAGCATGATAATGACATTCCTTCACTGGACAAACATTCCACGAAAGTAGAGAAGATAGAGCAGAAGCGCTAGCCACACACTTTAAGGAGACTTATAAAAACTCTTCACTCCCTCACAACCTTCCCCTCCTGCCAGCGACTCCTCTAATGAAGACAGCCCAGAAAACCATCTCACCCTCCCCTTTATCAACGAAACACCCGATACACCCTCCTCCTTCCTCACTACACCCGAAGAAATATAATTCACACATAAAGATAAACCAAAACATTCGCAGCTTTAGGAAACGACAACATTCCCAACGCATCTTCACCCATCTACCCAAGGATGTACTGGAGCTTGGCGGAGGGGTGAGTCACGCAGGCCGCCGGCTGGCGTCAGGAGGGACGGGAGGGTAGGAAAAAAATTGACCGCTTGCTCGCAACAATACTTTCCATGTTTTGGGGCATTTCATATCTTAATATGGATGGTCCAGGACATTCTGGAGTCTCAGGACGCTGACATAAAATCACCTTTTCTCCATTCCGTAAACTTTGTTGTATATGAGTCAGATGAAGCTTGTAAAGCTGAAGAATAATTTTGATATTTTATTTCTATGTGACTAAATTAAGTAGGTGATAGAAAAAAAGATTTATAACCGATTTGTTGGGTATTTCTTGCGTATTTTCATTTCGCTCCCCTCTTAACAATATCCACTAGCCTCATATTGAACACTTAATGTCAGTAGGTGATATACAAGACCACAGCATGCATGCATTTCTGCTGGTTTATATGATAAGCCATTATACACTTAAGTTTTTCGATTGCTACTTGTTAACTTCTTTCTCAAATACATGGTTTTATGAGGATACGCTGATTGGATGTGCGGCATGCATATTTACCTATTCTAAGCCAGTATCGCAGAAAATACACACAAACACAATTCCGGGATTCAAACTCTAAAACTGAACGCCCAGAAGTAAAATCTTAACGACCTCGGTCAAGCAAGTTCTCTCTTTGTTACACCCCCAGGGGTAATGCGAACATAAAGTACTGGCAGGCAGATATTAAGTTAAATCTATTACATACAATGTGTGCTTTGTTATTACTTTGTAAACATTGCTTAGCCACATTTCCATTATTATTTTTCCCTAATTATCTGAAAATTTTTTTAACCATGCTTTGTGTTATCCTGTCATTTTCTACGCTACATCGCGTTCTTATTTTAAGCCTGCATTCGAGAAGCCCTAAAAAAAGGTCCAATAGTTGCGAATTCAATACACTTTTCGCCAGTATTTTGCATATCAATTTTGAAAATCTTTAAATATACTTCAATTTATTCCGGTGCCTGACAACAACTCGCTGACAGTAGAATGATTACATCACATTTACGAGGGGTTAGTGATTACCTCCCTTAAATGGTTAGCTGAGCAACAACTTCACTGTGAGTACAAATAACGAGAGGGACTCAGGAAAGAAACGATTTTATGTAGGCGTCGTTGCCTGGAAATAGCTGTCAGTGTTTTCTTCTCTTGCCAGAACTGGAGGATAAACAAATCAATCCCGTGATTCCTTTTCAAGAGCCCCCACTACAATTAGAACTGTTTACGGAGGGTAATTTTACAAATACACCCACTCTTTTTAATGAAACTCTTCTAAGTGCGCAAAATTGCACAGCTGGTATTTTGCATTCTGTTTTCCTATACTGCTACATCTTGGTAGCATTATTGCCTTTACATATGTAGACGATTTCTCGCCTGTCCTGTTCCAGTAAAAACGGTGCCTTAAAAACACTTCTTTAAGGATCCCCTGTATTGTCAGAAAAATACCAAAATTACGGTAATCATTATTTATAATTTTGTATTAAACCACGTATTACTCAAGTTTAAGAATAGTTTTGGCCTACATTTTTCATCGTTTCATCTTTAAAAAAATTTAATTTCTTATAAATATGATACTACACACTTGTTCTGTCAATCGAAGATCCTCAAATCCAGAAATAATTTTAGAAAATATTTATTTTTTGTTTTGACATAAGAAATATCACTTTGCACATTTCTCCTTGAAAGTTCGACTATGGGAAATTTTTGCGCCCGTAGCTCGAAATGAGATTACTTTGCGTTAACTACAAAATTGTATCAAACGATGCGGGGATGTTAGGTTAATGAAACAAGAAGCTTTATGGAAGTCGAGAGACCTTCTAGAGTGGACGGTTTCGTCTCGCCTCCTGTGTAATATCCGAACATCCATTCTCTGTTATACAGCGTGTTAAAAAAAATACAGACAGCTCGCAGTATGTGATACAACATTTTGCAAGGGCGAACCCATGTCCGAAAAGGCGTGGTTTGCGCGCTACGAGGTGTCAACGTATTACAGTGTTTCGGACCTAGGGCGCGCGGCTGCATACAAATATCATCGGTAAGACACCCTTCATAACTGAGATGATCAATGTAAAAGGAAGCGACGTTTACTGTTGTAGTTCCATACAGGTTCATTTTCCTTTAATCAACAGGCACCCGTCTGCTAAACCAATGATTTTGGTACGTAGCATCCAGCTGGCCCCACACATTTCTGTCAAATTGCGCTTGAAGATCTGTCGTGTTGCAACCACATTACCTGTCTAACCCACAGTAGCACTTCATCCAGTAGTGTAAGTTAGACATCCCTCAGGAATGACTGGTATCTAAGTAATTTTATCGCAGATAGTCCACCAACATAGAGTGGATGGCGTATCTATAGAAACCCACATATTGCCCAAATTTGTCGCCCCACATCGGCCAAGCCACGCATTTCCAGACATGGGTTCCCTCTCGTAAAATGCTCAATTAGTTGTCCTGTATCACATATTGGGCATTGTAGCTGTTTTTAAACACTCTGTATATCAACTAAGTACGAGAGGGAAGTGAGCGGGATGGGGTAATAATGACCTACCTCGCAAACGCCACTATCTGTTAGTGGGTGACTTCTGAATGCGTCGCTACTGTTCACGAGCAAACGTCATAAGAGTGTTTTACTCAGGTAATATGACGTAAGTAGCAGAATACCATTTTATTGGTTGATACGCAGACACAGAAAAGGGGGGGGGGGAAANAAATGTCCCGTGTGCAATCACACACCAGCTGTCTCTACTGTGCGGCCACCAGAGCTCTGTGCGGCCACGAGAGCTCATTGGCTGGGTTTGAAAAGGCGGTTTCCGTGTCGTCAATCAAACGCGAAGCTCCCACGACGTGATAAACAGAGCGGAAGCGTGAATTTTCGAGGCCCGCAATAATCCCCTACCAGATCCACGTGACTATGCCGTGCAAGAACGACACGAAATGTGAAAAAGTTGAGGCGGCAATCGGTTACTGGCTGGAACGTATTTCATCTGTCCCGTGAATATGGGGCGCTATCCCACACCGAGCCACGTGAAATATGGACCCGCCTCGGAGGAAATCGTGTATGTACTATATGTAGGGTCAAACTTTTCACGTGCATACCGTCCATTATCGCCTTTATAGGTGACATTTACATGGCGTGTGAGCCATGGTTTAAATTAATGCATAACATGAAGGCCCTTGTTATTGTCACTGAACATGCCTTATTTAAGTTAAGTTTAAAATATTTTCACTTTCTTTTTTTTACAACAACAATGTGTAAATTTACGTGTTTTGACATTTTGTTACGCAATTGCCAATTATCGTTAACTCCTCTGTTGTTATACTTAATAATTTTATAAATGTGTCAAATGAACACGTAACATTTTATAAATATCTTCGAATAACGTTTTATAATCACAAAATAAAACTTTTCTGTGATTCAGTTTAAGGTTGGCTATTTTGTTACCAAAAAATTATTTCGGAAAGATACATTTTTATTTTACACCTGTACTCTGAATTTAAATGGTGCCAAGAATTACTACTAGAAAAATATTGGCAAATAGGGGTTATAAATTAATTAATCATACACACACACATATATATTAGATGTACAAAGAATTTATTAAAAAATATTGTTTAAAATTAATAAATATCACAAAATCTGACTTTGTAGAACAGTAAACCGACAGCAACCCAAAATGAGTGTTGTAAATTTTGCTTGTCCTACAAAACCCTAGTATCGCTGAAATTCTTGCAACTTTGAATTATCACTTAACATATTATCCTGTTTAATTATCAATATGTTATAAGTGATAGTAACACATTTTAAAAATTAAGTTCATTTTAATGTTTTACAAAAGAGAAGAGCATGACAAACTCTTTGGTATCACCAGCTGTAAACCATTATTCATGAAAATATTTGTCTCTTAAATCACATTTACATAAATGTAATATTAGATATTCTTTGCACAAGTCATAGTGCTATAAAGTTTTGTCTTCCATTGATTTGGCGAGGGTTCTGTCTTTAAGTTCCGTTCACGTTGAGTTGTCGATGTTAAAGCTATAACTATTCTCCTTTAAAGGTTATTTATGTATATACAGTTGCTTTACTCTTTGTTGGCACGTTTCATCGTTTCACTTTGGCCAATTCATAATAAAATGTGGCAGCACAGCAGATGCTTCAATTTGTATTCTTACTAAATTTTTTTTAACCGTGTCGTGATAGTTATTCTAGAAGACTCCATTGCTGGATGGAAAACTTTTGCGAAGACGTGTGATTGGTCAATATTTAGATGTTACGATTCAAGTGCTTGTTTCTAAGTGGTACAATTTATAAGTCATCAGTAAAGATATTTACGCTACAGATTCTACTAAATTTATCACATGTGTTCAATTTTGATATCTGCATTAAATGTATGGATGGGTGATGAATTTGTCGCAGACACCACTTAAAGATGTTCTGAAACGTTATTTCGCATTAGTCCTGTCTCCGCGATTGCTCCAATGTAACATCACCTATTCAGCACATGAACAGCTTAAAAAAGAACTTACCAAAGTTTACAGTGTATAGGTAATGTTTGTAGGCAAACGGAAGAGAGAAATATGCAATTTAGAGATCTGTACTTGACAGCTTCCACTGATTTTTTCACGTTTCGTCAGTAAGCAGGCTAAGCTGCTTTAGAGGAAGTCCCACAGAAAACCATAAAAATTAATGCACTGCAGGGAATGTCTACAATACAAGTATATTCCTAATATGGCCAATAGTGGTATCGCATGTTCCAAATATGGTCTACTTTGGCTCTAATATAAATCCTTGAAAGGTAAACTGTTTGTGCCCTAATGTGATGTAATGAATAAAATGTCAAAATTAATAACATAATTAGAAGAGAGTGAAGTTATGCAAATTTTATCGCAGAGTTGATACCAAGAAAATAAACGTACAAGAAATTACATATAACAGTGGAACATGGTCTCCTTTTATCTACACTAAGGCTTATGAAAAATGCAGCACCAAGAAGGATATATGTGATTGAAATGAACGTTATACCACATATTAGGAATATGACAATACACAATTGATTAGGATTACAGAACTGTACATTATCTCTGTTCTTGAGAATTCAGTATGGTGTGAAGCCCCCACGTGCTGCAATCAAAGTCCCTAAATGTCGTGGCATGGAATCAAAGAGGATTTGGATATGTTAGTGGAGAATCTCCGTTCACGCGGTTTGTATGCGAGTCCACAAAGCACCAGCAGTGGTTGCTGGAGGACCGCGATGAACAAGTTGCCGACCAACCATATCCCAGTAATGTTCGATGGGTGACATTTCAGGCGAACGTGAAGGCCAGGGAAGCAGCGGTACGCGTCATTAATTGAAGAAGGCTTTTAAATTCCTCACCACATGTGGCCGGGTATTGCTCTGCTGAAATATGGCATGTGAAGTTGCCTGAAGGAGGGGCACTACCTCGGGCTCTAAAATCTCCCTGATGTAGCGCTTACTGTTCAAATTGCCCCCAATACGTTGGAGTCAAGATTTCATGTTGTATCCAATGGCGCCTCATACCATTACACTTGGCGTTTGTCCGCTATGCCGCTCCACAATGCAGGCTGCCAGATGCGGCCACCACGATAGCGTCTAACACGTATGCAGCCATCTCTGTAGGACAGGTTGAAGAGGGATTCGTCCAAAAACACTATATGTTGCCATTTAGCACGACAGCAACGGCCTTCACGTGCCCATTGCAGTCTGAAGCGTTTGTGGTTTCTGTACAATGGAAGCCGATGCAATGGCATGCGTGCCACCAGTCCAGCCCGCAGCAAATGGCACCGAACCGTCCACACATACAGGCCCACGCCCGTTGTAGTGCTCCTGTGATGAGCCAACACTGTTGACGAGGCTGTACGGTCTGTTACGGCCATGCGGACAAGATGGTGGTCATCCCATGCTGTGGTCACATTGCGTGGTCCAGTAACCGCTCGTCGCTGCGTACGACCCTCTTCTATCCATTGGTTCCACACACGCATCACTGTTCATAGCAGCATGCCCTATACGAGCCGACATTTTACGGTATGACAAAGCAATTTCCCGGTGACCGATCATTCTGCCACTTTGAACTCACTCGCATGCTGATATGAGGCCCTATAACGTCGATGAGGCATACTGGCACTTGCTTTCACTTCGTTTGACGGCTCTTCACTGCTGAGATTGGCGTAACACTGACCTTTGGTCACACACGAGAGGTCGCTGCTGTGCCTATGTGTACGCCATCTTTCTGCAATAGTAGTCACTTATTGCTGGTACACTGTTCTACACATCTTCCGAGTTTGGATTCATTCGGGCTATTCTTTCTGGGTGTTGCAATCTTCACAAACAATAATGTAGTATATCTTAGTTATGAATGCCCTATATTGATAGTTCTTAAAAAGGTACAAGTGTTGTTTTGCTAATGTTCCCTTTGCCTCAGCAGTTGTGACACGAAAAAGATATGCTGTTTGTTATGTCAGATGTTGACATATCATCAAAAAGTTCAGTGCTCTCATCTAGTGACTACTCCCTAAGTAATATTACGTTAAACAGGAATACAGGCAAAGTTTTGTTTCCCTTTGAAAACTGTAGCTAATACCTAGTCACTGTACGTAAGGGGTGTGTAAAAATACATTTATAACCGTTCTTTCTTCGTTCTGGCGTTATATAATGTAGGTCAGGCATGAGGACTGACATCTCACCACCTCTAATTATAATTTCATGGAGACTGCAATATCGATACACACACGTCATTCATGTCTTCAATGTCGAAAGATTGTTGGCAGAAGGTTAATTAATCCTCAAAGATTGATAAAGGTTACGGCAACATGCTACAGCCTGGCCATATATCCTACCGCGTGGGTTGTTCTCGCTGACCCAGGCCCAAACTTTAAATGTAATGCAAGTGATCCTGCAAACCCAACAATTCCTGTAAGTCTCTTTCATCTCTCGCCGTCGAACACATATACGCTATTCAGCACAACCCATCTCAATGCTACTCTTGCATTTGTGTCACTTTCACATTTAAAAAATTTAACTTTTAATTCACTAGAGAGAGTCTTATGCCTCTTAGGTCACTGGTATATTTTAAATTTCAGACCTTACGAAAAAACTTACAATCACAAGCTATGTCATTACTCTTAATTCTCAATGGATACATGTAACACAACGACATCTGAAGGTTTTTATTTTAATCTTCAGAAAATACAAAAACGCATGAGCACTAGGATTTGAGGAATAGAGGAGACACATATCAACCAAATAGTTTCCGATCTCTTAAAGTATAATACACATGCATATGGAAATAAGCTTAAATTACGCTAATGCCATTATGTTGGCCTAGTTTTACTGACGTACGTAAAACTTAACCTTGAGCTAAATTTCAAAATCGCGAAGACTACGTTAAAGTTTCTCGTGTACTGAATTCGAAACTCAAATCAGAAATTGGCCAATAAACTGTGCGCAATGATGTCAAAATCTCTTTCAGTGGAACTATTAGTAATTATGATCATGAATCTAATTACATATGTCTCACACAGAGAANCGAAATCGCGAAGACTACGTTAAAGTTTCTCGTGTACTGAATTCGAAACTCAAATCAGAAATTGGCCAATAAACTGTGCGCAACGATGTCAAAATCTCTTTCAGTGGAACTATTAGTAATTATGATCATGAATCTAATTACATATGTCTCACACAGAGAATTTAAAAAAAAAATGCTTAAAAATGTGGAGTTGCAATATTAATTTTGACGGCGATATTTTNAATTTAAAAAAAAAATGCTTAAAAATGTGGAGTTGCAATATTAATTTTGACGGCGATATTTTTCCGTTTTGACTTAAAGTAAAGTGTGCATCGTGATTGTAGCAAAGAGGTAGCTTGTGATTCATGTGTGAAAAAAAAATTGTTATCGCCCCTTATAACTCAACAAAACCGAAGAACGAGTTGCACCCTTACATATACCTTTCAATCCCGTTAACTCCACCCACTTCGTCTGGCATAAAGACGTAAACGGTAGTCTTGAATTACATGTGGTTAAATTCTTTTTCACAACCTACAACGCGAACTAGCTTTCCGATTAGTTCAAGACGCTCAATTTCTAGAAGGGAAATGCCAGCTGTTAGGTGAGTTGAACGTAGCAAAAAAATATAAAATAGCAAAGTGAGCACTGAATTCCGCCGTGCATAACGATATCGCATTTCGTAACAAGTTTCGTAACTCATTTTAAATTCGAATGAGTGGAAAACCGCGGACTCGCAGTGAAATTCAACTACTCAAATCAGCGAAAATGGCTCTACAATCAGTGGATACCACTTATTGTTTCAGTGAATAATTTCAGTGATTGAATTAGTGACGCAAAACAATTTCACTGATTGAATAAGTAACGGCCAACTGCAGCGGCGAATTAAATATTGTTTTTTATTGAATTTAGCAGAATAATTACGACAAATAAACATATTAACGATAGTTTACTATTTAAATTGCGCAATTTACCGTAATTTAATAAAGTAAAATTTTTTCACAGGTGGCTGGCATTTCCATGTCAATTTTAGGCCGTTACCTTACCAACTGCACTATCAAGCCAAGTTTTAAAAATGAGGAAAATATAAATGTTTTATTTATTATCGAAAGCATGCAGTTTTAAATTGAATGCCCTTACTTTTCGTTTTTTGCTTGATTGGTTCCGTTAGGATTATTAAAACGACTAGTGCATACGAGTGCACTCTCTTCACCACATTATATGCACATTAAACCTTCAAATATAGCGCTGTAATGATTACATGAAAAAGAAATGAAAGACGTAAAAACGGAATGAAAGACTTAATGTTCATTTGACCTAATAAAATGGTGTTTTGAAAGACGAACACGTTTTAGAAAGTATTTTATATTGGTTTTATTGGTTTATGCGTTGTTATTTCACTTGNGTGTTTTGAAAGACGAACACGTTTTAGAAAGTATTTTATATTGGTTTTATTGGTTTATGCGTTGTTATTTCACTTGTTTAAAAACCATTTTTACACGTTATTTAACGGCCATTTTTACACGCTGTTTAACTAATCCATCAGTCAAAAAACAAATCATTGAAGAACATTGATAAAAATTACTGANGCCATTTTTACACGCTGTTTAACTAATCCATCAGTCAAAAAACAAATCATTGAAGAACATTGATAAAAATTACTGATGAATCAGTCTAAAATATCACTTAATCAAGCAGTGAAGGAAAACTGGCATGTCCTCGTCTCAACGGTGACACGTAATCCTCTGCAAAATAGTTTTTTCGAGAGGATAAAAACAAGGGAAAAGGATCTCGTACCACGTCTTTCTTATGATGGATCGTCTCTAGAAACGGCAAATATACTAGTGGTAATAACGACAAGGATTTATGAACGGAAATGCGATAAACGCTATTTATTCAATCCTTACATTTTACTACGTCTTTATTTTTTTTTTTTTTAGTAACTCTTTCAAAATGCCAAAAAATCTTCAAAGAACGTTTCTGAAGTACGACTTCATTATACGGGACTGCTTGCTGTATTCGTTTAATTTCCGATGTTTATCAAAGCCACGCGTTTTTGTCTGAAAACATCATCAGAGAGAATAAATACGATTTTCTAGTAGCGTTTTCCTTATGGGCGCTACACAGTACGGGACCGACAGTAAGAGAGTATAGAGGGGACGAGTGAGTGAAGAGATTTGGGCGGCAATTAACATCGAGGGCCTTGAAAGCCTATGATGGTGGAGCGAGGTGAGTATGGGGCGGCGCCGGAATGCAGGGGCGGGAGAAGCGGGAGATCCTGAAGAAGATCCACCGACCAGCGGCATCGTTTGACACGATTCCCTGATGCGAGAGTCCGGGGGTGGCCCCGCCGGGAATCGAACCCGGTTCGCCTTAGTGGAAGGCGAGTAGTGTAACCACTACACCACTGTGGCGCCCCGCTTTAAGAGCATCCTATTTGGATAGACGATAAGTTATGGAATGAGATGTTTTTTTTATCTTCTAAAAACAAGCGCTGTTCAGAAAACTCTGAACAGATTTTATGGTTGACTAGCTCATCCAAGATACGTGTGATGACCTTGGATATAATTGACGAATACATAAATATAATGACCACATGTATAATTGACCACCATATACGTTTATACTGGACAGATACAATGTTTCAAAATGAGCCTACCAAGATCCACTTGGGTATGACCGCGGAAGAGACGTTCACAAACACATGACCGAGAATCCAGGCGTTTGTTCGCTGTGAGAGTGCGTGGAAAACGCGCCGTGCAGAGTTGTCATTGCACAAGAATACGTACGTCTGGTACAAAGGCGTCGGTTGATGGTGGGTGGTCAGACAGGCTGATTGCCGGCCGTGCAGTTGTGAAATTCCTGTTGCCTGCACTGTTCATTAAATGCATGCCTGACTATCTAGCCCGTACTTAACGCTCCATCACAAGCATGCGTAAATGTACGCTACACTGCTTGTAGAAACTGTTTAAAGACTGTGTAAATGTCTCGCTGTACGTGAAATTCCAAAATATTAAATGACGAACTGAATTAGAATTACCTAATATATTTCGATGGAGTTTCTTGTATTGCCTCTCTGTACGAATTAATAAAACCGTCACACACAGCAATGAACGTTACAGCGTATAATTAATTACTGTTTTTCTAACAATAATGTACAGAAACCTCAAGACCACAATGTGTGCACAAATTGTTAAAAAATTCACAAAACATTATTAAGTAAATCTCTATAATAACAAAACTTTCTTAAAATACTTTTTTACAGCCAATTTCCTGTTCTTGAATGCTTATATTAGTAAATTTTATTAAATACGTAATTTTTTCTTCAAGATATATAACTTTCAATATCACGTAAATAATATTNTTATATTAGTAAATTTTATTAAATACGTAATTTTTTCTTCAAGATATATAACTTTCAATATCACGTAAATAATATTCAATTTTCAAATGTTCACTAATTTTTTAAAAACTTAGTTTTTTTTTTTAAATCGAAATCTATTGACTGTATAAACTATTGCTCTATACGATTTTCCCAGCATTCAAATATATTCTCAATAAATCTAACTTTATCAAAATACGTATATTACTTCAAATTCTGTTGTTAATCATATTTTACGGGAATTCTCTTTCCGTAGCTCTTAAATACTTGCGGTGCGAATTAGCGATCGTCTACGTTGTCTCGAGAGACGATCTGTCGTGACACGACCACCGTGTTCCCAAGATGCGCACGCCTGCTGTAGAACATATAATATCTGCAATCGACATGGCTCTCGCATATCAGTTGTTCAATACTGAAAAGCGACGTACTGTGCATTTTCGACGCACTTTGAACTTGAAAACTTGTAATTACAAACGTTGCTTTATCAAAGAATTCTTAATTTATCACTTTCTACAAACCCTGCCTAGTTTCATGCCGAACATTCTGTTTCCACACACGCGTTCACTCGTATAATGTCCTGAACGGTAATTCTCAGAAATTTAAATATAAAACGTGACAGCCNTTATATTAGTAAATTTTATTAAATACGTAATTTTTTCTTCAAGATATATAACTTTCAATATCACGTAAATAATATTAAATTTTCAAATGTTCACTAATTTTTTAAAAATTTAGTTTTTTTTTAAAATCGAAATCTATTGACTGTATAAACTATTGCTCTATACGATTTTCCCAGCATTCAAATATATTCTCAATAAATCNAAATCGAAATCTATTGACTGTATAAACTATTGCTCTATACGATTTTCCCAGCATTCAAATATATTCTCAATAAATCTAACTTTATCAAAATACGTATATTACTTCAAATTCTGTTGTTAATCATATTTTACGGGAATTCTCTTTCCGTAGCTCTTAAATACTTGCGGTGCGAATTAGCGATCGTCTACGTTGTCTCGAGAGACGATCTGTCGTGACACGACCACCGTGTTCCCAAGATGCGCACGCCTGCTGTAGAACATATAATATCTGCAATCGACATGGCTCTCGCATATCAGTNCACCGTGTTCCCAAGATGCGCACGCCTGCTGTAGAACATATAATATCTGCAATCGACATGGCTCTCGCATATCAGTGGTTCAATACTGAAAAGCGACGTACTGTGCATTTTCGACGCACTTTGAACTTGAAAACTTGTAATTACAAACGTTGCTTTATCAAAGAATTCTTAATTTATCACTTTCTACAAACCCTGCGAGATACTCTAGTTTCATGCCGAACATTCTCTTTCCACACACGCGTTCACTCGTATAATGTCCTGAACGGTAATTCTCAGAAATTTAAATATAAAACGTGACAGCCAATTAGTTGGGAAACGTATAAAAAAAATCTTATTTCATGAGAACCTGTACTGTAGGCAGATGAAGAATGTGAAAATTTCAGTGACTGTNCAATTAGTTGGGAAACGTATAAAAAAAATCTTATTTCATGAGAACCTGTACTGTAGGCAGATGAAGAATGTGAAAATTTCAGTGACTGTTTCGAACTATATTTCAACAAAAATATTTATGAGAACGCAGTAAGCGCAAGCTAATTTTTAGAATGGGATACGAAAGCAGATACAAAATTACAGCATGCAATCTGTGGCAGATTTAAAATCAAAGGGCCATCTTAACTAATCCACTTGAAACGCTTTTTAAAGTTTGCTGTTTGATAATAAGACATAAAATGAAATTGAAATGTAACATTTCTAATTCATTGATTTTGAAAATTAAAATATAAAATGTTGTTAGAACCATTTACAGAATTTTAGCAAAACAATTATATAATTAACAAATATTTTTCATGAAATAATTTTTAGCATTTAATATATAAGTAGTCTCTCCCCCTCGTATGCCTCTGTGACAAAAATAAAATATGGTAAAAATAAAAACTCTTGACATTTTTACTATAAAATAAACGTTTATGTATTACTTTACTGCATGCTAATTTTATACCCCCTATTCAACTAAAATTTCCGTATACTGTAATCGCGCAGTTATATAAACATTTCTTGATGATATTTCTCTGAATTGTGAATATATCCTTCTCGCTAAAACCTATTATATTTTATGTATATTAGTAGAATGTGTTAAACCAATTGTGAAACAACTGTAGAAATGTAATAGGCAGGCCTATAGTCAATGTAGCAGAGTAATACGATTATGGGAATTCTGAGGCATCGGCGTCTTGGCGTAGGAGCAAGGCGCCGGCCGCCATCTTGGATCCATGTGACCTTTGACCTTTGATCTCTGACATTTTACCTTTAACCCCACAATTCCAAATTTTTTTTTTTTAAATCTCAAATTCCAAAACTGAGGAGAAATGCAGGGCATATTCCGTAAGCGGAAATTCAGGCCAAGTTGGACTCTGTCATAATTCCCTGTTACCCTGTGTATGTGCTTGGAAGTCGATTTTGTACAGTTTGCGTAGGACGGAAATTATCAACGCCCGAAATCAGTGATCTGATGTAGTTACCAAACAATCTGGCATCGCCAATCATTCGCCACAGTTCAACCTCGTCGAGGTGTATAGGAAAGACCGTACAAGTGCGAAAAAAATTAGAGCATATTGCAGCTAGTGCATTTAGGAGGCTATGAGATTTTAGAGCCACCGGAGAGCTGATGGCTGGCCTCTAGAGGGGGG
>NQII01005143.1:16099-34081 GCA_002778355.1 Clitarchus hookeri | reverse complement strand
CCCCCCTTTTTTTCAGATTCCACTGCACCACGCCTTTTTCTGGTCCACGCCGAGAGATGACACTCAGCATCTGTCCGCTGCCACAGGCCACATACACCGCGTTCCCAGGCTCTGGATAATGACGTCATCGTCTGGCACAGTTATGAGGGCCTGTGTGACTAGTTTGAGGACGACATATATCATTCCCCTGAAGAGTGAGAACTATGAGGTTTTAGTATACAGTTTTTAATTTATTATCACAGCTACACAGTAACTGTAATATTCGTTGAAGTAAAACAAAATCTCCCGAGTAATTATTTTTATCTTTATTTAAATAATACGGAGCCCTTGTGAGGTGAATTTCCACATGATTTTCGCTTAGCTCGGAGACGAGTGTGTGGAGTTAAAAGGCTTGGTAATTTTTTGTGGAAATGTCTAATCGAAATTAAGGGAATATCAAAGCACTGAATTTTAATCAAATTATCATGTCTCGTGTATGGCTGCGTTATGCTGCTTCCTATAAAGTAATCATGGCACGAAAAACCCAAAAACAGAGTTGAAACCACTTCGCTAACCCTGCCGGTATGCGATACGCACAGTGAAGGATCCCATGCGTTCCCCCTGACCAAGGCATATATGCTCATCATTAAAAATATGTTCTCCCGAGTTTAAAATCAGTACATTAGGAAATTAACGCAACGGGGAAAAAAATACCCACATGGTTACTCCAAGTGCGGCAATTTGTCTAGCACCCATGTAGGGAGACCGTGTGGAGACGCTACCGTAAAGGTAAACCCACCAGAAGTGCAATAAATGTCCGTATTTTCATACATTCGTGTGCGCTCGCTCCATTACAAGATATAGCTTATCCGCGGTGAAATACCCCCACCCTCCCCCGAAGAGTACCAACACACTGCTATGTGAATTTAGCCTAATGAAAAGTGACATGCGAACATGTGTATGTATATGTGTGCGGCCTATGATCCAGCAGGTGTCAATATGTCTTTATGTATTACGCGAAGTAAAACATAGTTTTATTTCCGAGATGCTAGTCCACCATGCAGATTTATACCACAATAGGAATTCCAGTAAACACACTCGCATACAGCTTTCATTCTCCACCCTTCAACCTCGTCAAGACATAAGGAAATACTTCATAAGTGCAAAAAAAAAAAAGTAATATTGCAGCCAGTGACTTACGTAGACAATGAAATTTTGGAGTTAAGTTAATCCCTTTCGAATGTAGAAAATTTATTCTATGTACAATTGTGTTTGTGAATAAATTCTGGCTCGAATTCCACCTTCGTATTTTCGTATACAAAAATCAAATGTGAAATTTTGTATTGATTCCGGCGAAACCAAAGACACTTCGTAATGCTGTGAAACTAAGAAATAAGGGGGGGGGGTGAAGATCATTATCCACTTGCTCATACGTCAAACACACACAGAGCCCGAAATATCCCAACTGCAGGCGAGACTGATAAACGCGTTATTATATTAACTATTAAGACAACACCATAGCCAAATAAGTGGCCACGAGTCGCATTACAAAAGTAAACGAGAGGCACGTGCAGTCGTAATCTGAGCTCGCGCACACGGCCAGCTACGCCGCAAAAGGGATTGAATAGGACTTTGCCCTAGCTCACTGACAGCCAGGGGGAGGCTTGTCGCTTCAGCAGCTTGTTTTATTTCTCACACAAGTCAACTTTAATGCATAGGATAATAAACACATATGTCTGTCTGTACACACAAGTCAACACCAGGAAAGACCCATGTTCAAGGGGACTCGGGTTCGATACTCGACTCGTTCGGCCCGAATTTCTATTTTAAAAATCACTCCAGGTGAATGCCGGGATGGTTTCTTGGTCGAGTCGTTACTTGTTCCCGCTCGCCCTAGCAACTCGTTCCGACTCAAAATAGTATAAAATTTACTTTTATTATTATTTTTGCTTACACACCACCTAGATAATGTAAACTCACGCTACTATTTTAAGAGAATGCAATACAGTCACGAATAAAACATATTTATATGTATATATTATAAGAGGAAGTGGTTGCGCCATATTCTCTCACATCGAATCCGCAGCATCGGACTTTCAGAATCACGAGCCAACCTCGTTTCGAGGACGAAAAACATAAAAGAATTGCATCGCGAAATGCAAACAAATGTGTACGTATTAATTTTAAAAAAAATCACTACATTGAGCACTCATATTTGTTTAATATCAGCAATTCCTTGCATATTTCAGGAATACCGAGATACCATTTTGCATTTTACAGGTATTTAAAGCTACCATTTCACAAACAACGCGTTTTTGGCCAGTCTGATAACTCTAGGAATACATACAGAATCTGGTAATTATTATTCTCTTCGTAATCCAACGAACGAATCCTTTCATCCTCGGATGCATCAACTTAGAAGTATTTCCACGCCCACGTAAACAGTTGTCAATTAATGTTAAACTTAAAACGTTTAATAAGAAAAAATCTAAAAGAATGTTCGTCCCGCTCACTCCGCAAATACGAGTGTAAACCTCCTTTCACGAACAAAATATTTAACCCTTGTTGCGACAGGAAAGCGTAAAAAAATTTTGCAACGATTAATTATATAAAATAATTATCTTCATGCCCCGAACAGTGCTATATATTTATATTTTCGAATCGAAGCTATATTCCGAGGTGAATAAACCCTAGTATTTTAAGTTGTATAAATCTTGAACGTTCAGAGTAAACGTCTATGTTCACACACCAAAAACCTGCACTGGAAAAAAAATTATAAATTCAATCCCCTAATAAAACTTTTTTTTTTTAAATTACAGAGTACACTTCATAATATCAGAGCTAAATACCGATTTTAGAATTGTCCCCACGTTTTTAAGAACCTGCAGATATACTTACGCATGTTGACGATGTTTCAGCCCCAGGCGTGCCAGTGTATCACATAAACATACGATAGATACATTTTTGGAAAGTCAGAAGCGAGAGTTAAATCACCCATTAAAGTTGTTCATTTTTACGACAAGCTTTTTGCACCTCCATCATGTCCAGAAAGAGTTCTGATGCTTGCTAACCCCCCGTGAAGCCACGAGGGGTTTGCATAATGCAAGTACATAAGAAATAGATTAACAAAATTTTTTTTTAAAAATACTCATGCTTACGTACATAAGGTTTATGACCTATGCAAAATTAAAAAAAGTATCAGGCTGCAGGAGAGATTACTCAAATCAGAAGGCCCACTACAATATGCGAAATTATGACGATTTGGACACATCAGTTCAGGCTCCCAATTGAAAACGGCACTCCAGGCCCATTTTGCAACGATTACCTCTTCCAAGGTGTCAAATAAGAGGAGGACTGCAGTGGCTAGAGCTTTCGTTTCCCATCACGAGTACGCGTACAGCATCATTTCTTTTGTACACACATTTTCGCATAGGATGTCCACTATAACACCAGCCCATTCTTCACTCGGACTCTTCCCGCTAACACGATGAGACAAGTTCTTGCTTTAAAAAATCGCTTAATACCAGTGTTGATCAAGGCAGATCACTGACGAAGAGTAACCGACGCTTGAAAAAATTTTCATTTGTCGGAAACGCAGTTCAACCCACCAATTTTCCAGTGGAATATATCGAGGTTATCAATATATTTTAGGTATATATTTTTATTAGAATATAATATGCATATATTAGCATAACAAATTCACATATATTATCATATAATAAGCATATATATTTATAATAGCATATAAAATGCACGTAGGCATATAAAATATGCATTGGCGACTGTATCTGCGGGTTTTATATTTTCCCCGGGGCCCTTGCTGGTGCGAACAGAGTATGAGAGTTTTCTCAGGGTACTCCTACATTTTTATGTATATAATACATCCTGATTTTCTCTCTAAATTAACCGGGTAAAGTCTTTCTTTAAACGGCCACTGACTGGTGTGCAATTCAGCACATCTGAAAGCCTAGGGCAATTCGCTAAGTCCATGAATCACAATAATGCGTGAACGCACCGGAATTCATTCTGCCCCGTGTCCGTATGGCAGTGGATTGTGGGGAATGTATGAGAATATTGGGAGTATGAGGAACTCTCAAAACTAGATCAATACAAGTAACGTTTAAAGCGGGCAAGGAGAAATATTTGCGTAACGTGCGCTGGCATGCGTTTTCGCAACACAGCGGCGCTCGAGCCGCGGGGAAGTGCTGATGCGGGAATGTGTCGTCTCGGCATCTTGCAACACGGTCGCGTCGCCTGACATGTAGCTGCGACTACTCGTCCTTCAATATAGCAACTTATAACATAATACGGGCTTTCTATCAGCGTACAAAAATCTCATAGTTATTTGGCATATCTTATTTCTATGAATTTTTCTTAAAGATATGTTGACTGATGGGAGAGGATTTATCCGATCACAATAATATGTTACTACATTATTATGTCTTGTATGGAATTTGTTCAATTAGCATGAGTTGAAAGTTAATTTAATGAAAATTTTCACGTGCTTATGAATTACTATCACAGTAATAGTTTCATTTCAAATAACTACATCCAGCGCACACAGGTGATCTATATCTTAATTTAAATTACTAGAATGGTATTGCTGAGGTAAATATATGCAACTAGGAACTTGTGGTTCATACAGAAATTCTTTAAATTTTAATAACGTTTGTTATTTAAGTTTCAAATAATTGCTTTGTAAGTTTAGATATTGGGCTGTAAAAAGTAATTTATTATTCAAATTTAATAAATTTTAAAAGTAGATATGATGACGTTATTTTTATTATACAGCTACTTAAAAGCTAAAAGTTTTAATGTTATAAGTGGACGTGGCTGAGATTTCGTTATTATTAATACGGAGATTAGCTTGGGTGGGTAGGGAATTTATTGAAATGGGGGCAGATGGTAGAGAAGCTGATGGAAGGTAGCGAAAGGGTAGGGAGGAACCAAGCCTCCCCCATTGTTATAGTATTAATATATTTTGTTGATATTTATCCTTAATGGGGATATAGGGGCGTAACAAGTTATTTATAAGAGTTATGTAATGGACACTATATAAAAGAGGTTTATTTAACATTAAGGTTGTACAATATTATTTCAATATAAATATTATTGAATATGAAAGGGGGAAACTCAAATATACTGAAATATTAAATGATACTACTTTATAAAGATTTAACCAGCCACGTTCTGAGTAAAGCCTAATTAAAGAGTCCCCACCTTGTTCATGATGATGCCGGAGGCTGATTAAGATGGTGCAACGACGGCTGGACACACCAATCTTCAGTGGTCTTCTCGTTCCAACGGCCCGACGTCAAAAGACACCGCCCACGGACTACACTGTCCTATATTGGCTGCGTTGTCCCCGTTTACTGGCCGGTGGAGGGGGTTTCTGTGGTTTGCGATTCCATAACTAATTTCAGCGATCACGGTCCGTGTCCTGGATAAATAAGAGAAGGTGTAATCAAGCAGGCCGCTCAGCTAAGGGCCTGACCACAACTCGTAACATCTGCCCCAATGTTCAATAGCGAGATGCCCTCATCTCGCCCTGGATTCCGTGTGGATTATATAGATGATTGGGAGTTGCGGGGTTCATCTTGTGGCAGTAGGCATATAAATCGAGTTGAAGTCCTCTTCGCTACGGTAGGAAAATGTACCCAATATATTTGAACATGTTTTAACTTCCTCCCCGCCCCCTTCTCCCGACAAAAAAATGTATCTTAACGGGCCCCCGGGAGCTTCTTCACAGTTTTGCAACTCCCATGCTTCCGCATATATGTCGTTAGAAATTAACACGGTATGAGAACAGGTCCCGTTACGAGTCGCGGCTCAAGAATGGTTACAGATATGCGTTAGACGTGTTTTGATACTTATACCCGGTATGACGCATAGTCACATAATGCGTTGTTTTGGTGAAGCACGTATGGTGCGAAATACACCCTTAATGGCGTCTTCTCATCGGACCGTTGGTGGGCACGACAATCATATTTGTCTCATAATTATGCAATATGCCTTTAAACACTACTTGAGACATTCATCATGCCAGTTTCTCCATTTATCGTATCACTGCAGCCTGGCATCCTTATTGCAGCCTCAGGAGAGGTAGGCTAACATTCAGCCCAAACAGTGTAAAAGCTTTGTCAAACTGCTCTGGCGGTTATTGAATGATGCGTTACAGACCGCTACTGCTGCACTAAAGCCGATAATGAAGCAGATTACTTCCCCAAGATGGCACCCTACGAGTTGGCGGTCTTAAACTATGAATTCTCTGTGTCGAACGTCCAGTACTTCTCCTCCACGTGGTAATTCACGCCCATTTTCAGGCAAGTCCCTGAACTCCCTGCGCTATTAAAACACCACGCTCCACAAAACTAGAAAATTCCCGGTCGCGGTCATTGCAGTTGCTCACGACACTAATGCGACGTTTATCAAACTCGCAGATCGTCTTAGATTTACTACGTCCGGACCAGTGAGAATGAATTGTCAACTGTTTGTTCAGGAGTTTACAATATACTCGTGCAGTCAAAATCGAAATTTGACCTCAACCCCTTTATCGTGTCATTATTTTTATGGGCTTTAGTGTTTTACATAAGGGTATTATTGTTTCTCGTGACTTTTTTTACGCCCATGAATTTGCGTTTTAGAGAAAATGTTGTAAACGCACTTCACCCATCGTACTTTTCTCAAGGCAGAAAAATTCTTTTGCTGCGGTGAATCCCTTGACTGAATATTTTCACTTGCTCACCACAAACATGTAGGTGTAAAATTAAACCACGTTTGGTGGCCGTTCTGCTGCCTCATAGGTCTTCGTTTGTGTATATTATATATAACGTTTCACAGTAGATATTATAATATAACTGCAAGTCCTACCATCGTCTTTAAATACGAAAATTTCCCGATTGAAGACAAGACTGACTTGATTTGGAATGTTTACAGATGGGCGGAAATTCATTAAATAATCAGTTTCATGGCAGGACAGTTAAAAATGAAATTTTCTTTGAAAATAAATAGTATCGGTCTTCATTTATTTGAAGAACGGGGAAGTCCGCATACGCAGAATAATATTTTAACACGGAGAACAAACAGAGGCCCACTCAGGCGCACAATAAATGCAACACGGAATCATAAAAGTGTTTAAGTTGGACTCTACCAGAAACGTTTGTCAGAAATAAATGTTTTTATACGGGTGCGAGTGTTCGTGTGAATCGAATTACGATGTTATGGACTGGATGTTTTAAGAAATCACTCAGGGGATTCGAAGGGCGTAATTCCGGTGGCAGAAAACGTATCCATCACGTATTTGCTTTTCTCTGAAGACGAAGTAATATTTTCCAAGATGCCTATGACGTGGATGAAACGAGCAGAAAATCTTGAAAGGAATATAAATGTTGCACCCTCTTTTATAAATAAGAGGAAGCTCTTGAAGGCAGAAATTTTTTTTGTGACGCCGGTATTTTGGGTCAGTGATATACGTGATATTAATTAGTTATTAAAATGAACGTCACTGAGAGAAACGGAGTAAGATTCTACAATGAATCAGATTGCCAGAGACCCATAAAGGTATACTCACAACCACCTGTCGCATCCGTCAATAGCCCGTCCGTTCGGCGGTCACGTGTTCTTGAACCAATCGCAGGGCTACTTTTTTTTCTATCAGTCAATCCGTCAAATATTTCTCAAACTTTAACCTTCCGTGGAAAGACGGGTGGGTTACCGCCTTCTGACGACATTCCGTAGACGCGAATACGCACTTTGTAATCAAATGCGAGGTGGACCTGTGTATATTATCTTTGGTGGTAAATTCAGAAAAATTCTTGTCACGTAAGAAAAATCTCCAACATGTTTCTCTCTTAAAAATGTATTTGCAAACAAAATATAGCTCCAGCTAAAGAAAGATCACGATGTTAAGTTATAACACTGAAATTTTGCCGCATAGAAGGATTGACGGATGACGGATTGTTGCGAGTTACTTTCAACTTACGGATGCAAAAACAGACGGATGACTTACTGACGGATGGGTGATTGACGGGTGCCACGGATGGTTGTGAGCCCAGCTTAAAAGGGTTTTGACAATAGAGCAGCGTGGTGTGGCGCGTCGCGTCGCGTCCGACGCCTGCAGCCAGCGACGAACGTTATTTGTTTTCACAAAAGAGCGATGTTCTGTCGCTGGCCGACGGCGACACAGACCGTGCTGCCACCTGTTATCTAGCAAGGAAGCTTGCAATGTAATGTTAAAAGCGAACGTAAGGCAGTAAATGTTTTTGCCATGCAGTTTTATTTANATATATATATATATAATTTGAAATTATGTTTTAGAATATGAACGACTCTTAAGGCATCGGAAAACCTACTTTTGTTATTCTAAAGGTAGGAAAAATGTATATAAATTTGGACTCTAATTAGTATCTCTGCAAACCCTTTACTATGTACCTATATTTTAATTTGTCCTTTTCTTCAGCTTCTCGCCAGTTTATTTGTTATGAAGTACAGAAATGTTATTCTTCTTATTCTCCCTTCGCTGGCGACGAGCGTCAAAACCAATTTTCGTCGCTCGTGCAACGCTCTCGACGCCCGTTGCCAGTGTCTTAGCTCTGATTGACTGAATCTCGTCGTGCCGCGTCGCTCAATTGTGAAATCCGCTTAACCTACAATATAGCATGAGCCTGCGAGGTCTTGCCGACAAGAAGTTCAAGAACATAAACAAAGAAATATATTAGAAGAGAGCTGACATGAAAAATAAAGATTCGGTAGGGGAGATCGAAGAGGGAATGTTTTGAGGGTGCGAGTACGTAAGAAAGACATGGAATGGAAGAGTGATGGGATGTGATGGATCGAGAGCGGAAAGAATAATAAAAGGCCGCAGTGGAAGGGAGAACGGCACAGAAAGGACAGGGAGAGACAGTATGAGGCAAGGAACATTGGTGACTGAAGGCAGAAAATGAAAATGAGTGCCAGTCACCTCGTTGAAGCGAACCCAGGTCTATGTGTAGAATACGATTTCTGAATAAGCTGTGCGATGAAGTGGAGAGAGTGGAGAGTAGAGGTCTGGGCGGCTGGTAACGTCGAGGTCTTGAGAGCCGATGAGGACGAAGCGACGTGAGTATGGAGCAGCGCCGGAATGCTAGGGCGGGGAAAACGGGAGAGCCATGAGAAAATCCCCCTACCAGCGGTATCGTCCGGCACAATTCCCACGTGCGAAAACTCGGGAGGAGCGACCCCGCCGGGAATCGAGCCCGGTTTGCCTTGGTGTGAGGCGAGTATTCTGACCACTACACCACCGCGGCCCCTCATTATTTTGAAACGTACGTAATTCGTTCAAGAGCAACTTAAATTGTTTAATTTTCACAGTGGTTTACGGGCAAACCCATTTTTCGGACGGAAATTTGTGAACCACAAGTGCGTGTCATGAATTATTAAAATTAAACTAACTAAACTTTCTGAAACATTAAAGACAAACTTGACTAATTTATTTAACATGTTCTTCAACATTTCTATGATAGTTTTTATCTCCGTCCCTTAAATTAATTTAGCATGACTGATTGCCTAAACTTTCTCGATGAGTGATAGTCTCACATTCTGAACACGTAGTACGAGTATTATTTAATGGAAGAGAAACTCTTTCAAACCTGGCCTATGGGAGGAAAATTCTTTCACAACATATTTATGTTGAGCGTGGTTCATTATGCATGCAGCATATCTAATATATATATATTTTTTAGTTTGCAAATGTTCTGTTTAATGCCGCATGATTCATTTTTTATTTTGTCACCATTAACAGAAACCTACGTCACTGGCCGATACGCACAACGCGGGGATCATGTTAAAGTAAACCACGAAAGTTAATCGGTTTTAAAAAGCTCAAAACCAACACGAGTGCCAGTAATCCCTGCCGCCTGTTCACAATATTCGAGCTCACAGAACTGTTAATAAATGACGATCCCCAGGCGTGCACTCGATTGGCATTCACTGTTCCGTAGTTTAATTAAAACCGTTGTTCCCTTACGATTCGCTGGTAATCTGCATGCTGCGGTAGGCAGAACAATTAGCCTGGTGCGACCCAACACTGATGATGGCACGTGCGTTGCTGCTAGCTTCCCCTCCTTTCCCCGCCTCTCTTTATTATCTTCTTTTCCCTTACTCCTCTTCCCCGCACCAACATCCCATAATTTTCTCGCTAAAATTTTTCCTGGGCTCAGCGGACCCGCCACTCAGAACTCAGCCACAGAATACAGAATTATGCAGAAGTGAAACGAACACTTACCACATTGCGACATGTCCGAAGGCCAATCTTCAAAGTCACTATACAAATCAAAAGCCAAGGCCCTTTCGGACATTGGAGGCTCATCACGATCTTCTACACAAGGGAATGCTAATGGGCACCTTTCAATACCAGATGGGCCAACAACACCGAACACTTGCGATGCTGGGCCCTCAAATATGCCTGATAAGGACAACGAACCATTAGAACTGTCTGAAGAAATGCTTATTACTTCAGGTCCGTCAAACCTTTCCTCTTTTATCTCAGGTCTCCTATCACATTCCCAGTAGGGACGAGTGTCCTCCGCTACCGTAACTCTATTTATATTACTTTAAACAGTCGTGCGATATGTTGTGAAAATGTGCTGAGATGTTAGGTGGTGATTAGAGAAAAAAAAATTGTATGTACCAACAGATTTAATGTATTTGTAGTTATTGCCATTTTTCAATTATCTTGATGCGTGCAATTTAATTGATTATAATATAATACATGAGAAAATAACCTAAATTGTGTTATTTTTATTGCTTGTGTTAATTTGTTTTCTCATTCCAACACATGTAACCCAACTGACGTGTTCGCGGCATACAAAAATCGTCACCGCATCCCCACCCTACAAGTCCGGTGCTTATCTGTCTCTCCCCGGAAGGGGTCGCGGTTAGCGAAGCGGCTAGAGCGCTCGCTTCCCGACAACGCGAATCAGGTTCGACTCCCGGCGCGACCAACAGCATCGTGGCGTACGATGCTGTTGGTCGGCAGGTTTTCTCGGAAATTTCCCGTTTCCCCCCCGTTCTAGCATTCCGGTGCTGCTCCGTACTCACCTCGCTTCACACCATCGGCTCTCAAGGGTCTGTTTTTAACACTTTCAGACCAACACTAATTTACGGTTCCAAGTGTTGCAAAAAACAAATTATACTGTGCGTGCTGTACTTGAGTCGACACAACACTTGTTTCATTGTCACAGCCAATGAGCTGTAAGCTATATGTTCGGCTACAGTTATATGAACTTATTATGATCTAGACCAGTAAGACGGTTTGCGAATCATTCACCCACAAGTAAGATAATTTTGCTCATTGAGTTTCGCAATTACGTACGCGTGCGTAATGTACATCATTGTGCACACACGGTCTGAACAGGTTAGGAGCTATTTAAACCTCCCCACTCCACTCCGGAAGGCAGGAAATGGGAGCGGTGTCTGTCAAATACAGTAGATAACAAAATCGAATACGGAAACTTTTTTGGGGGCGACGGGGTGTGCTGTAACTTACAATTTTCAAGTCTGTGTTTTTATTTACTTCAGTTGAATTTTACATTAAAACATAAAATATGTTATTTTTAAATACTGTAACATACAATATATGGTTTTGGTTGGTGGAATATGTACAGTGTCTGGATGGAATAAGAGAATTTTCCAGAACAAAGATTCAAAGTTTTTTTGTATTTGCCTTGAATAAATACAAGCGCGACCTAAATAAAAAATGTTTTATATCTTACAGTTAAAGTAAAAACTTAATATTTCAAACTTTATGTATTTCATTTAATGCAATTTCGTAGCAGGCTTAACGTCGCTTCCCGTAATTATCTAAAAATTGCAATTTCTGTTGTATGATAGCTGTAAATAGCTAATTACAAAGAAAAGCAGCACGTGAAATGAATTATGCCAAAGTGTTAATTTTATGATAAACCCACGACACAGACTTTTTTGTTTGACCGTTTTATATTGAGTTATTTTTTTCCCATATCAAGTTATAGCACAAAAGGAACGTAATGACTTTATGCTGTTTTAAAGTTATGCACGAATTTACTTCAGGAAAGTACCTACAGAGTATGAAAAATTGTATTTTTGAGGTATATGTATGTCCCTTAATAAATCTTCAAATAGGCACAGAATTGTACGTAATGGATAATCTACATTCATGGCGGGTATGCAAATTATATATCACGTCTGTTCTATCCAATCCAGTTTTCATGTTCGTAATCTGCAAATAAGACAATATCTGTGTTAATTAAAAGCTAGCAATAAAGCTTCATAACACTGCTGCTTTCGTATTTGAAGTCATGGACATGGCGAGAATAATATTTCAACAAACACTTCAGCTTGTCTGAAAACATAAGCACTAATTTAATATAAGAGCGCGTTCTCGCTCACTTTCGTCAGAAAGTCGTGTCAATTTTAGCATGTATGGTACAGAAACGCGTAATTAACACAAATGAAACAACCATCCTAATGACATATTTTATACTTCAACAAATGTTAGCAATGCCCAAATAACTAGGTTAAATATATTTCTTAATTTTAGTTGCGTTTATAGTATCAAGTATTTATTTTACTGGAATTAAAAACAGAAACAGACAATTACAACAATGTACTTTGCTCAAAAATGTGCACATTCTCACTATATTAACACAGTCGTAACAGTAAATTTTATGTTAACCTACAATATTTTTATGAACACCCTCATCTATATCTATACATATTATAAAACTCAACGTCTGTCTGTCTGTTAGTGCGCTTATCACTCGAGAACCACGTATCCGATTACGTGTTTTTTTAAAAAATTAATAGCTATGTTCTCTGACCAGGTTTTTGTATATATTTTGTTACGTAAAGTAACATAAGGAATAAGCAGTGACGATAATACTGAATCAAGTCGGAAAAAAGTTTGCCGCCAGCGCGCTCTCTTGCAATACGCTGTCTGAACCGTTAAAGATGGAACAATATCATGTATTAAAGAATTGTGTAGAGTAAAAATGTCAAAAAAAAAAAAAAAAACTTCGCGGTAGCATATATCTGTATATAACAGAGAAATACTAATAAGCGTTTTACCATTTAATTCACAAGCAACATTCAATGACGAAGTTTTTCACCTTGCACTCATTGAAATTGAAAATCAAGTGCAGACATTGTCAGGAAAAGGTATAAAAAGCATGGGCCTACCAATACCAGATAACATAGTAGATTCAACCGTTAACATTGACTACATCAGGGAAACTTCATATAATAGATCAGAATTGCACACCACCACAACTCTTATTAGTATTTCTCTGTTATAGATAGATATATGCTACTGCGGTGACCACCAGTGACCACATATGCTTTAAATGGGCCATTCTGGTATGTTATGTGGAGGGTGAACATGTGCATCGCGTCGACTACTGCTGTCACGAACTGGAATGAAAATTTGATTTTTCGGAGCTAGATTTCCCTACACCACTGAGACAAATCAACGTATTCGAGAAGAACAACCCTGCTGTTTCGGTAAACGTGTACTCACTCAGTGCCGATGAGAAGATTGTGCCTGTACATGTGGCAAAAAAAGAGAAATCAGACCATTTCAACCTCCTCCTCCTCCTCCTCCTCCTCACTGCCGAAGATGGGAACACCCATTTTTGCTATGTAAAAATTTTCCCGGCTCATGAGATTACAATAAACCACCCACCGTGGTGAAATTCATATATGCAAGCGGTGGAAGAAATCCGGACTGATGGGACAGGTTTTTAAGGCCCGAAGGCCAGCACATCCTCCATCCTCCCGCACTGCAACTGTACTCGGGTGAGTAAGACAGTGCACGGCACCTTCTCCTCTTGGTCTCTTCGGGCCATTCACTTTCTTTAGTGCCGTTACTCGGTATTCTACCGGTTTTCTCTTTTAAAAACCTGCCCTCCTCGCCAATCTGGGATATTCGGACTTACTTGTTATGCAAGTCTTTACCTGAATACCCCATTATGGGTCATCAGAAATTAGCTCATTCCATTTGTCAAATTCCTCCAATCTTCTGCCAATTTTAGTAGCGAATTTGTTCCAAAGATTGAGCAGATCATTGTTGACCATTACATTTTCTATTCTCAAGTGAATGCCCATTTCTTGAACTTCATCTTCCAGCCAGCTCCTAATGTCTTCTGTCTTGAGACATTCAGTTATGACATGATGTACTGTGTCATATATTCCACTTACTTCTGACAGCGGAGATTGCACGAGCCGTAAGCTGTGTAACTTCGCCTTGAAGTTACCATGGTCTGTATGGAGCTGCATGCTGTAGTGGTTCGCTTTGATCCACTTACAGCCCACTCTCGATCTGATGTCGGGTAGCAATTCATAGGTCTGTCTTCCTTTTTCACAGTTAATCCATCTATCTTGCCATTCATTAATCACTTTATTCATTATCTGATCTTTTTCTTCTTTAGACAGTCTCCCGGCTCGCGCTATCTCCGCTGTCACCCCCCTGCACTTGACCAGCAAGTCTGCAGGCAACACGCCAACCACAACAGGGAGCGACTCATTGGGCACAGTCTTATATGCACTTGCCACGGTCAGCAGCGCCGCTCTTTGGGCACTAATGAGCCTTCTTCTGTGCCACGAAAGTTCAGCTCTGTAGTACCACATCACAGAGCCGTACGAAACAATTGCCTCGAACACCACCCATATTGTACCAAGAGTACTATAATTAAGGCCCCAACTGGTGTTGCCAATACGCCTTAGTTTCTGGAATAGCACCACTGCTTTTCGAGACATATATTCTATGTGCTTTAGAAAGCTCATTTTGTCATCCATGATGATCCCGTGATACTTAAACTCCTGTACGTAACGTACTGAGCTCCCACCGAAATACACAGTCGGGTACCATTTGAGTTTTCCCTTAACCAACATGATCTTTGTCTTTTCTATGAAAAACTTAAGTTTGGTTGTTTTGGACCACCTCCATGTCTTGTCCATTATGGTTAAGGCCTTTGTCTCCAGCTCCCTTCTTGAGTTACCAGAAACTAATATTAGGCCATCATCTGCGTACCCAAAAACCGTGCATCCCGGCGGAAGACCCAGCTGCAGAAATCCGTCGAAGAGGATGTTCCATAAGACCGGTCCTAGAACCGACCCCTGGGGGCATCCCTTCGTTAATCGCTTCCTGACTTGTGACATCTTGGAAGAGTATATACTCCATCTCTCATTGAAGAAGTCCTGGACAATCCTGTAGATGTTAGCCGGGTATCTCTTCGTTTTCAGCCCATACATCACTTCCGGCCACCAGGCATTATCAAAGGCGCCAGAGATATCCAGGAATATGGCCATAACATATTTGGATGAGGTTTCTCTTATACTCTTCATCACATCGTGAAGAGCAAAGTCCGTACCCATACCTCTCCTGAATCCATATTGATGTTCATTCAGCTTGCCTTCTGCTTCCAGTGCCATTATTAGTCTCTTGTTTATCAGTTTTTCATATACTTTGCCCAGTACCAGAAGCAATGTCAGCGGTCTGTATGACTTGTGTTCATCCAGTTTCTTATTATTTCCCTTGTACAGGATCCTCAAGCATCCCAGTTTCCAAGGGGAGGGAAACACACCGTCACGAAGACAGTCATTTGCTATTCCCAGTAGGATTTCCTTAATCCTGGAATAACACTTTTTAAGGATTTCAGCCGTGACTCCATCTATTCCTGGTGCTTTTTGATTTTTCATATTGTATATGACTGAAGTCAATTCATCCATCTCGAATCCTGGGGCGTCCAGTTCTTGAGGAACTATTCCCATCGACTGTCTCTTAGCATCTTGCTCTTCCCCCTCTTCCACCATGGAGTCATCAGGCAGAAGTGCGTGGAGCAAGACCTCTATAGACTCCTGGTCTATTATCATTTATCTTCATACATGGCGGTGGTGTGGCTCTTTTAACCTTATCTGCTGCCAGGTCGAAACCAACATCGATGTCACAAGCATGCTGAATGATTATAATTGTTTAATACATTTCAAATAATTGGAAATAAAGTTTTTTTTTTTCGATTTTTTGAATTATTGGGTTTTTTTTGAGGTCAAAGGCCACTGGGGTCAAAGGTCATTGTGGTCAAAGGTCACCGACATCCAACATGGTGGACAAGATGCCACCGGCCGACCAGAATGACAGAGCATTAACTGTTCCGAGCTCCGTCGCCCTCCTCCCTTGGCATAAAGTCGGCTATATTCTACTACAAGTTTACATGTAAGAACCACCTAAGTGACACTTAAGTAAAAAATGTTGGAATAAATCCCGTATAAGTACGTGGTGTAAGAAACTTATAATGTAGGCTGTTAGATAAATTTTGGAAGAAAAATAAACTTGTTATAGTGAGATATATGGTCCAAAGTTCGAATACCGATCCCAGTTTTAAATAATTTTAAGTTAACTTTTACATGAATTTCTGTCTGTTTGCATGCTTATACATACCTGATATATGGATGCATGCAATCTTAAAAGTTGAAGTATGGTGTATGGACCTGAGTTCGAGGCCTACAAAAAAAAAACAAAAAATTCTATCGGACTTAAAAAAAAGTAGTAATTTTTCCTACTGTTCGGTGAATATTATAGGAGTTTATATTAAAGGCGAAACGGAAGTTTTAGCCATCGGATATAGGAATCAGAGTGAGATAATAGGATTGCAATTTCATTAACGACCCGAGTTTTTGAAGCCTTTTTAACGATGTTTGTACATTAATTTATCACTGTTTAGTATTCATGCGCAACTGAAACAAAGTTTTAAGCAATTTACGAAGGTGACGCATGGCTAAGGGCCTTGAGTTCGAAGCCCGTAACGATAAATAATATTGATTTTCTCTCGGTTTTAGAAACAAACTGGTGGCTTTCCAAGTGATAGGAGAAAGTTTTTTTAATATGTTTAAGAATAAAAACACATAAAATACCCGATAAAACAGTAAACGAAAATGCCAATCGATATTTACAGTGATAATTGTAACAGACCGGATTGAGAATTACATATATATACACTAAGGCCAAAGGTCAAACTTTGGAAGAGCGTTCATTAAAAAAAAATNAAGGCCAAAGGTCAAACTTTGGAAGAGCGTTCATAAAAAAAAAATTTTATTATAATATAAATACTAATTCCTCGAATGTGTATGAATTATACCTTGCCGAGTAGACAAGATTGTCTGGTATATCTGCGCCCCCTGTCTGACAATGATAGCATCATAAATAAATTCTAGTGAAGTTCGCAATTATACTAATGAATAGATTTTCAGAATTTTTTGTAGATATATACTCGTGGCTTTCAAAATGTGAACCTGCTCATACCCATATGCTAGATATAATAAAGTTAAATCACAGAAGTGTCGATAACTTCGCATTTTCTTAACACATCTGTTCGTGCGAACAGTACACGCGAGTTTTCTCAGTGTGTGGACATGGTATAGGGGTTTTATCGTTGTGCTCACATGCCTTTCAATTTACAAAATATGTTGCCTTTTTCTTTTACTCGTTGTGTTTTCTCCCTGAACGCGACACTGTAAAACATCCTGCTGACTGTCAGCCCTCTTTCTGAGTGATAAGGTGTCTGATATTTTGCCCAACAAATTCCTAGATTCATATTCTCATCTGTCCGAATAGTTTTTTTGGGGAGGGGGGGGGGCTGATTTTTCTCATAACTTTATCGAGAGAACTGCCAATTTCTTGGTATTTTGTCATCAGATTCCTCCATACCCGAGTCAGTTTAATGAACCAAAGGTTGCAATGGAGCTATGTGTTTGCAAAAAACAAAGAAAAAATATATACTTTCTTTAAATTCAGTTACTTTGCAGGTGAGCTGTGTTGATCAGTCGTTGTACTGGCCGAATTTGCGTGAATACGAAAATACTCTGGTGAGCATCGTACCACTCCAACACATTTTCAGGGATGCTCAGTGATTGGGATGCATTGTAGTTTCTTGGATGGCCAGTCCTGCATCTGCCTGGTTTCTGTGCGGATTAATAATTATTGTAAAGATGCTT
>NQII01005143.1:4755-14939 GCA_002778355.1 Clitarchus hookeri | reverse complement strand
TCATGGAGAAGGGGGGGGGGGCGTGTGGTTTAACCAAACCCCATCAGAACAACATGTTTTAAATCTGTGGAATTGTGTGGGAACGTAGATGTTAACTGCCAGGCCAACACATCAATTAAAACATAAATTCACCCCTTTCTAATGTGATTTCATTTCCATCTGTTTTGACAGTTATGAGCTGGCGGAATCTTGAAAAAAAAAATACTGCAGCCGTGTGCCCAAAACATTACATGGTGTATTGCTGGAACAGGTGAAGGACACTGTATAAAATAAATAAACCACGATAGTATGAAACGAAAAAAATATATTTATTTTAAAATAGTTCATACATGAGAGATTTGCATTTATCAAAATGTTGCATGAGATTGATAATTTATATCCAATCTTCTCATGCCTTTGTACAGTGTAGCCAAAGTCTTACTTGTGGTTTGTGGGATAGTCGCTGGTGTCGAACTCTGCAAATAACTGTGCATCCGAACCATGTCCTCATAAAAGTCCCGCGTTCGAATCTGATACAGGAGCTCGATGTCTTCTCTGTGTCGAGCTTCATCACACCATAATGAAATATGTACATAAATGTTTTTGAGAGGTCGAGCACTGAAAAGCCGGTGTAAATAAGTTTATCAAACAGTACGGCTTCGTGTTGCAGTCGAATTAGGGAAACTTTTTCTTCGTAAATTGTTCGGTCTAGGAATGTTGGCTTGGCTACCAGTTTTTAAAGTCGCTTTTCATTACATTCCAATTCCATTTTCTTGGCATTTTCTTTTGTTCTCCGTCAAAGTTGAATTATTGGCCAATTTAAAAAATTCTTTTTCGAGGTCATTGTCAGCTGCCTGACGTTTTGCAGTATTTAAATCTATTCAAGGTTTCAGGTAAGGACTACGCTCGAATTCTAGCTCTCGGAAGAATTTTCTCACTCTTCAATCCGGGATCCAACACCTGTTTCAAGTTGCGATAATGTACGATATAGTGTTTCTTATTTTCTAATATTGTTATAAATTTTGCATGTTTGGAGCCTGGGGGACACTGGTAATGGGAATAAATGGCAAATCACTATGTTCCTTGTGCAGAGTTGTGGGATACTCGATATCGACCCCCAAAATATAGCCAGCATCAGCATCATCCGGCATGCTTGTGACATCAATGTTGGTGTCGACCCACCTCAAATTGTGTACTGGTGATGGTAGCGAAATGACACACCCATAGAGATTATTGGCTTCGAGGTATTGCAAAAATATGGTGGGTCTGCTTGGATCTTATGTTTCTGGTGCTTAGGCGTTGCTCACAACCACATGTCGCTTCATACACTGGGCCATGCCACTGCAAATTCTATTTTCAGTGAACATATGCATGTCGTAATCGGTTAGAAGCTCTAGATTTATTCCCGTCGTTTTTAGTATTGCATCGAATATTGAAGATTCTGAAGAGGGTACTGCGAGTGGCATTGATGGCGATGTAGGCAGCTCATCTGGAGTCATCGATGGTACAGCTGAAGACTAAGTCGGGAAGCCTGTTGCAGGCACACCATTAAATGCATGCTTCTTCTTTATCTCTGCATGATAAAATAAAAAAACAGAATTAATAGATCTGATAATTTAAAGCTATTAGAGATATGCACCATACAAAATGGAATACATGTATAATTACGAGCACGATCGATAATATTCCCCCACACAATTTAATGAAAGAGCCAAACATAAAAAAAAAGCTTACTGAACTGAATGTTATGATTGTCAGGAGAGAGAAGACGATTTGTCACCTGTCACGTCAGACGAAGAACTGAGACGATACGCGAATCTGTCTGCCTTATATACCCGCAGAGCCCGATATGTCACATGACCAACAGCCAATAACGAGCGAGGAATGTGACGACATTGTTTTTTCCTCATCAGCACATTAGGAGAAAATGCTGAAAAGACGCGTTACCATTGCACTCTACAAAAAAATGATGGAAACTATAGCAACTGTACCATATATTGAAAAATGAAGTTGAGGAATATACTGAGGAATGAAATAGAGGAATGAAAAATGTGCTATGCTCCACATCATCTAATATGTGATATTTATTTTGAATTAAAAATAAATAACACCAACAAAAACAAAAATATTTAGGTTTTGACATAACCTATTCCTGTAAAACCAATATGGCTGCCAGAAATATACATATGTTTGAAGAATTAGTGGGTGTAACTGCAGAGCACCTTCGGGTACATTCGACAAACCCGAGTCGCTGGCTTCCGAGCACCCCTGAGTCGAGTCGAAGATTACTAAGCTCATCCGAGTCGAGCCGAAGACCACTAGCCACAACCACAGCCAAACAGCTCCAATTTAAAATACATTGGCCCAGAAGCAACTTTATCATACTACTACAGTCGAATCACATTATTATGGCCACCTGGTGATATCCAGATAGCCCGTTCTTCACAGCACAGGCAGCAGCTAGACGAGCTGGCAGTGACTCAGTGAGGTGCTGATAGATCCCCACGGGTATCTGGAGCCATGCGGTATGCAGTGCATCCCACAACTGTTGAAAGGTGCGTGGCGGAGGAGACAGACGGCGTACACGACGATCGAGGTGGTCCCACAGATGCTCGGTTGGATTGAGATAGGGCTGTTTGGGTACCAGGGAATAACTTTGAAGCCTTGATCAGTCTCTTCCAGCAACGTGCGGACACTTCTAGCAGTGTGACATTATCGTGCTGGACGATCTCATTCTCCCCAGAAATGATAATCATTATCGACAGGCGGACGTGATCACCAAGGATGAATTCATAACCAAATCGACCAAGAGTGCCTTTCAGATGGATGATGGGACGCATAGAATACCACGAGAGCATTCCCCAGACCATAACACTGCCCCCAACGCCTTGTGTTTGTCCATCAATGGACGCAGGATGTCGGTTCTCCGACATTTCTCGTCAGACACGCTGACGTCCATCCGTTTTATGAAGCTGAAAATGTGACTCGTCGAAGAATACTACTCGTTACCAATCAGCAGCGGTCTAGTCGCCATACTGCCGAGAAAATTCCTGTCGTTTTCGTCGATACACCTGTGTTAGCATGGGTGCAGTCACCCTCCGTCTACTCCGGAGTCCCATTCGCAGAAGGGTTCGCTGAACTGTTGCAGTAGACAAGTATCTGGATGCCCTCTGGTTCAGTTGGACAGTGAGCTGTTCCACTGTAGTCTGTCGGTTGGCCTTAACGCGCCGTTGTAGTCTACGTTCACCTCGGACATCAATGGCGCGTGGAGCTCCGCAGTTTCCACGACGGTTATTCACAATTTTACCATTCGTCCACTCACGACACACCTTTACCACAGAGGCACGTGAACAGTTCACAAATTTCGCTGTTTCTGAAATGCTGCCCCCCTTGGCTCGAAAGTCGATGACCATCCCTTTTTGCCACTTGGTTAAGTCGCTTCCCTTACCTATGACAGCAGGAAGCGCACTGTGTGCAGCTGCCACTTATCAGCACCGGGCAAGCTCCTCAGCGCGGGGAAGTACAGGCCTGTGAGGGCGCAGGAGTGGAGAGGCGCCGAGGCTGTGTGCAAGCTGCGAGAGCTACCGACCGAATGGCATGCGCGGCGCTGGCGCAAACTAGTTTTGTTAAACTGTCCCGGACAGCTGAGGTAACTCTCGCGGGAGCGGAGCCGTGTAGAGTGTGCGTTATAGAAGCAGTTTCGTTATGGGCTGAGAAACTCTAGCGCCAAAATTTTTTTGTTCAGTTGTTATTTCACTGTTTTAAGCATTTGTTTAATTATTTTTAATCGTAATTTTATGTCTTTTAATGCGTGTGCTGGTGTCTGGTTCGTAATTACCGACATCGCGAATAATAGGGTTGGGCTGAAGCTTTATTTTATCATAAAACTTATTGTTATGTTTAAGTAATTTATCACTGATATACTGCACTTTTAGTGTGGAGTGGAGATCGCAGATTCTCGTTGTAGTGGCATCGCCAATTATTCTTAAATATAGGTTTTAGACTATTTGTAAATGATTTATGCTTAGTTCAGCTGCGTTTCCACACACTTCATTCCCATACATTAGGACTGAGCGGACAATGGAATTGTAAATTAAACAGCCAGCCTGTCGGTCGCATTATATACCCGCTTCACTAGCCTACGTCACGGGCCATACGCCATGGGATACGCACTGCAGATGGCACCTCTAGCAGGTGGTCATAATGTGATTCAACTGTGTATATGCATTAAAGAAAAGGAGAGAAAATTGTATCATTTTACTATAACCAAGTGTTTACCGTACTATTTTAATTCAGCTTTAAGACATGGAATTACTTTGTCTCCCGTTGTTACCAACTTTACTGGGTGCATGCCAGTCGGCGTGCCTGTTAAAATGTAAGCAGGTAAGGGCAGTGACATTTTCAAAGGTATTAATCAACACTGAACAGCCAATACCCGGTGTTTATTTCAAATGTATTTGCATATGCCCAATTCGCGTGCCTGCAGGGTTACCTGGATGACTCACGCAACGCTTTGCAGGAATATTGCGTGTTTCCTGTTACGAAAATTATCCAGGCGTGGCCCTATGTCAGAATAACTGACTGCATAAATAACGAACTGGAAGGCGGCAATTCATATGTTGCCGTATGTACAGAGCACGGGTGAAGCAGACGATTGTAAAGGATTTTAAGCAACGAAGAAATAAACCGACTGGAAAAGATTTTGTATGCTGCTGCGTGTTGTCACAGCGTGATTTCATCGTAAAACTGTTCACGGTAAACTGAGCACTTTTGAAAGCCCTTCTTAAGATCTACATGCATGCATGCAGTGTATTCTTCCACCATATGTAACATTAACACTGTCATGGGCTTGATCACTTTATTCATGCTCCGGCCAAGAGAAACTGAAAAATTATTGTGTAAGTAGATATTTTTAAATTTGGGTAATTACTACACATTATATGCATAAAAAACAGAAATGAAAATAAAACCATTTCAGTATTTACACATGTTTAACTAACATATGTAATTCAGCGCATAGACGTGGAACTACTTTCCCTTCATCGTTACGAACTTCACTGTATGCACGCCAGTCAGCGTGTCTTTTCAAATACATGCAGGTAGAGGCAGCGGCATTTCTCAAATGTTGATTGTGAAAGTGCCCAGTTAACCATCAACAACCTATATCGGCGTCTGCCATGTGACTGTGGAGAGTACTCGGGGTAATACCAATGTAGCACTAGAGAATGACGATTTTGATTTATCAACTTGACATTGCGGAAGTGGGACAGGTTTCACAAAATACGATTCGATACTCTAATTACAGCGTATAAAACATTTTACGTTACCATAAATTTTACTAATGTGTCTTGATCAGTTTTGGTGTTCATTATTGTTATACATACAGTGGTTAGTTATTTTGTGTAGAATAATTTTTATGCTTTCGATAATGATAAACGGTAGGAGTAGAGCGTAGGTTACAAACAATTATAGTGTTAAAATAATAATTAAAATAAATGCTGTGTCATTTAGTTATTTAGCAAGAAAAATGACAAAAATCTTAAGTCTACGCGATAAATAAATCAACCCTAAATTTGGCATGTTGCTTTATATAAAACTCATCATTATGGCAAGGGGTGAACGACAACATTTTACTATTAGTCTTCTTCAGATGTGACAAAGATTGTGTTATCTGTTACTATATTTACATGTAATAAAATAAAATTAAATACACAATAAAATAAAATGTATTGTAAAACGTAACAATATATATATATATATAAAATATATAAAATAACAGACAACACTATAAAAAGCTACAAAACTGTATGAAAAGTTTAAAAACTATACGAAAACATATAATAAAATATTCCACTTTAAAATTATATAACATTATAAAATTATATAACACTATACATTTATATAACACAATACAATTATATAACACTACACAATTATAAAACACTACAAAATTGCACTGAAGAGCCAAAAAACCTGGTACACCTGCCTAATATCGTGTAGGACCCCCTAGCACGCAGATGTGCCACAAGACGACGTGACATGTACTCGACTAATGTCTGAAGGTATGCAGGTGGCAATTCACACCATGAATCCTGCAGGGCAGTTCACAAATCCAATCTGCGCCAATTTGAGAAAGGGTTGCACGTCTGTCACGTTTAATGATTCTCGTCAGTCGTCGTCTGTCCCGTTCTTTCACGATCTTTTTCCGGCCGCAGCGATGTCGAAGATGTGATGTTTTACCGGATTCCCGATATTCACGGTACACTCGTGAAATGGTCGTACGCGAACATCCAAATGTTATCGCTACCTCGGAGATGCTATGTCCCATCTCTCGTGCGCCGACTATAACACCACGTTCAAACTCACTTAAATCATGATAACGTGCCATTGTAGCAGCAGTAACTGATATAGCTGCCGACCGCATCGCGTTACTCTGATTGGTTCCATACCTCAGTTATTTGCATAAGCACGCCTATACCAGTTTTTTTGGCTCTTCAGTGTATATAACACTATACAATTATATAACACTATACAGTTATATAACACTACAACATTTTATTACACTAACACTACAAAGTTTTATTACACTACACTTTACATCTTACTATATATGAATGTATAACACATAAAAAATTATTATATTAAATATATAACATCATATAAAATATGTTATACAGTATAAAAAAATATAAAACTTTAAATAGGTTATAAAACCTTTAATAGGTTATAAAACCTTTAATAGGTTATAAAATCTTGAATAGGTTATAAAACCTTTAATGGATATGAAACCTTTAATAGATTATAAAACCTTAAATATGATGTAAAAACTTAAATAGGTTATAAAAACTTAATAAAGATTATAAAACTTAAAAAAATTATAAAATTTTAAATGAATATAGCATTATGAAAAGGATATAACACTATGAAAAGGATATAACTCTATGAAAAGGATATAACACTATGAAAAGGACACAACACTATGAAAAGGACACAACACTATAAAAAGGACACAACACTATAAAAAGGATACAATATAAAAGGACACAACACTATAAAAAGGATACAACAATATAAACATATAAAAAGGATACAACACTATAAAAATGACACATAATTATAAAAGGGACACATAATTATAAAAAGGACACATAATTATAAAAAGGACACATCATTATAAAAAGGACACATCATTACAAAAAGGACACATCATTACAAAAAGGACACATCATTACAAAAAGGACACATCATTACAAAAAGGACACATCATTACAAAAAGGACACAATATTACAAAAAGGACACATCATTACAAAAAGGACACAATATTATAAAAAGGATATGATATTATATAACTACATAAAGATGTAATACCGCTAAAAATATAGCACATAAAAAATATATATCACAAGAATGTGTAGGACTATAAAAATGCCACACTATAAAATATGTAATGCTATAAAAAGATGCCGCACTGTAAAAAGATGTCCTGCTGTAACAAGATGTTACACTGTAAAGATATATATCAATATAAAACATATCACTATAAAACATATAGAACTATAAAACATATAACACTATAAAAACAATAACACCTTAAAAACATATACACTGTAAAATGAGGCAAGACTTATAAAAATAGGTAACACTATAAGTAGACACAAACTATAGTAAGAGACAACACAATATGACACATCACGATACAAATATATAATATGACAAGAACATGTAACACAACAAGAACATATAACACTACAAGAGGATTGACGCATGGCGAGTACAGGGGATAGGAATTGTGCTTATTCACACCCTGAGAAATAACCCCCGGGAAGTCCCATCGTATAAGAATATGCGGGGATGAACTGCAGCGAGAGAAAAACAGGGAAAGTCCCGAAAATTAGCTGATATAAGCCCTCGGCGAAGGAAACAGGGTAACCTCCCCCCCTGCCGAGATTAGTGCCGACACAGTTGCCAGGAACCCCCGAGATGCTTGCCGCACCCCTCCCTCCAGCCCTAGTTTGAGCGCGCGAGCCGCTGACGTGACAGAGAATCCTATACAAAAAACGTGCGAGGGACACCAGGGAAGTCCCTTTTCTCTCGACACGAACTGCTGATAGCCAATTTGAATATATCGGGAGACGGGTTAAATTCGGGAGCAGCCAAGGTTCGTGGACATTCAGTCATTGATCGTCGAGAAGTTGTGGTCATTCAGTTGTCGTCAGTCGTGAGCGAGGAGTTGTTCGGCAGCCGCGATGCAAGACCGAGAAGGCAGTTAGGCGAGAGGCAGTCGTATCAACGGGCCGGAGTTTGGGGCCGGCCCAGGCAGTCAGTTGTAATCAGTTGTTCGCAGTCAGTTGTTCGGGNCGGGCCGGAGTTTGGGGCCGGCCCAGGCAGTCAGTTGTAATCAGTTGTTCGCAGTCAGTTGTTCGGGAGCAATTATCGCCACCCGAGACGGGAGTTGTTCGGCGGTACAGCCGCGAGATGAGATAGATACAACCGAAACGGGAGAAGCCAAAACGGGAGTAAACAGTCGTGTGACGAGAACAGTGCCAAGAATATGAGTAAATTCCTGGAAATGAGTGGTAGCCCCAGTCCGAGTGGCGGCCGAAACTTTATGTATAAATTCCCGAGACAAACCCAGTAAAAGTACCGAGAACTTATGAGTTCATTTCCGAAAACGTAGTGGCAGTTTCCGCGGTTAGGAATGCAGACAGAAACGCGATAGCCGGAAGAAGGACGAGGAGGAAGCACTCTCCAACCAGGAACGCCAGCCGGGATCGCAGGGAAAGTACAAGTCACGGGAAACCCAAATCCCGAGCTTCATAAAGAGACCGTCAAAGCCGCAGGAAAAAGCCAACTTAGTACAGCACGCCAACGAGAGCCAGTCCGAGGGCCGAATCAGGGCCACCCAACTCGCCATGCCTAAGCTACCAACGAAGATAACTCACCAAAAGCCGCAGTCACAGATAAGTAGAGAAACGTCTCCCTTCAACCACCTTCCCCGACGCATAGTATTCAGCCCACCAGCCCTTCAGGCAAACGACTTGCAGGGGGGCTCAGTTTCGCCAGTGTGTGTAGTAACTATGTGACCTTCAGATCAATAAAATCCTGGTGTGTTAAATAACGGAGAATACGAGTATTTGTTTACCCCAAAAGCAACAGCCACAGGTGTCATTAGTCTGCACCTAAATAATTTAACTAAATGAACTACTGGCCACCATCCTGTATAATTCAGGTGGCCTAGTAGCAACCGTATATAACATGAGAAGAGGATATAACATGATAAAAATATATAACACGATAAAAATATATAACACGATAAAAATATGTAACAATATAAAAAGCAATAACACTACAAAAAGCAATAACACTATAAAACGATTTTAACCATATCAAAAGTTAAAATATTTAACATGTAATTTATAAGATAACACAAGATATGCACTGATACATATGCAATATACAATAACATATGTTATAAATATTAAATAAATAAATAAAAATAAATATTTAATAAATAATATATAATAAATAGGAACGATGAAATATTATATTAATTTAAGTAATAAAATATACACATTTCTCACCAGCAGCTAGGTGATTCATGTTCTGAGCAATTTCTCATGTAATAATTAAATTTATAATTACAATAAAAAAAATAAAAAAAAGGAGAACCTGTGCTCTTAACACGGTGCTGGTGTGGCTCACCAATGAGCACCAAGTCTGCAGTAACGTTCTTCATAGCCCACAATAACCAGAAGGTCCGTCGACTTTAGTCTTTCTGCGAATAACTGTACGAGTTAATACTCCAATTTGGCATTTATTAGCATTAAAAACTGGGTAAAATTAGTATAGAAATTGTTGCCAACTTTACTGTAACACGTTCAACATTTGATGGCTGCCATGCTTAGCGACAGAAATAGGCAAAACGAAAATTTGAACCTGACTGATTTTCCCGGGAATGTTCTCCATATTTTGAATAATAAACACAAATAAACACACACAGAAGTTTCATTACAGTGAAATGTTTACCTATATCCAAAATTAAAATCGTATGTAAGCCTATGCATGTTTTAACAAACGTGCACAACATTTTATAGTGTATATGCACTGTTTTAATATTCACGAAGCCATTTCATCACTGCTCTGCTTGTTTGCGATATCAGACTATGTTACTCACGGACTTACATTACATAGCGGAATGAATATA
>NQII01005142.1:334646-350701 GCA_002778355.1 Clitarchus hookeri | reverse complement strand
GACGATGCCACTGGTCGGCGGGTTTTCTCTCGGATCTCCCGTTTCCTCCGCTCTTGTATTCCAGCACTGCTCAATCCTCACCTCATTTCGCCCTTATCGGCTCTCTAGACCTCGTTAACAGCCGCACAAATCTCAAGACTAACGCTCTTAGTTTAAGGGGGAAAAAAGCATCAAGGTAGATTAAATTACCGTTTCACGTTAAACAGCATACAGCATCAGCATATAAATGGCGAAACGTCATATCAAAGTTCGCTACGCCCATGGCAATGCNCACGTTAAACAGCATACAGCATCAGCATATAAATGGCGAAACGTCATATCAAAGTTCGCTACGCCCATGGCAATGCACTTTTCCGCACGCTGGACGCATGCAGTATGCACGGAGCTCTGCCGCCGGATGCACCCGTGGCCACTGCCTTGTCCCAGTACTCACTGCATGTTGACTCCATGGCCTCTCTGGCACTACTGAGCTCGGCTCCTTCCCTTGCCGTATGCCTTACCACCGACACGTTACCACATAATCTCACCTNTCTCTGGCACTACTGAGCTCGGCTCCTTCCCTTGCCGTATGCCTTACCACCGACACGTTACCACATAATCTCACCTTTACCTAATTGGAATAGCACAGGTTTGCCACAATGGTTTTTGGATCTTTCATGTATTTTATCTCGTAAACGAAGGGCCTTGTGCATTTCTACCAAAGAGTATTTTCTACTTAGTTTTGACCACAGATTCGTGTGGTGCAGTCCGTATTCGGGGATTACCTAAAAACCTGTATATAAAGCAANCTACTTAGTTTTGACCACAGATTCGTGTGGTGCAGTCCGTATTCGGGGATTACCTAAAAACCTGTATATAAAGCAAGAAAACTGACCCTATTCGCCCGACCATTCTTTCTGTTCATTTGTAAAATTCGTTTGACCACCCTTCCCGATCTTGGGTATCGGGTGTCTTTGAGACATCTGAAGAATGCTCTGGATTACTGACCTNGCGTTTGACCACCCTTCCCGATCTTGGGTATCGGGTGTCTTTGATACATCTGAAGAATGCTCTGGATTACTGACCTCGTTGCTCTCAGCTAGACTCAGAGTGCGGCGAACATTCCAGGTCAAGGCCAGCGGCTATAGAAATCGCGACGGGCCTTCGAGCCGGAGTGGTTGATTGGATGAGTTTCAGCGATAGACGACCAGCGAGAAGAGAAGCACGCGGCGAGAGAAGTGACCAGCGGGAGGAAAATTTGCGACTGCAAACATCAGAGCAGTGAAGAGTACGACTGCAGGCTGGAATATTAGACTGGACGCGTGAGTGAATGACATTACAAATTATGGCAACAGATAGACTGAACGTGTGTTAATGANTGGAATATTAGACTGGACGCGTGAGTGAATGACATTACAAATTATGGCAACAGATAGACTGAACGTGTGTTAATGATGAGTACGGATTAATTGTCTAGCTAAGCAGATATATAAAGAAGGATGTTTAGAGTTGAAATAGACAAAAAATATTGTGCTCACTGTGAAATAAAAAGAGTAATTGTGGAAACAGATAATTTAATGCTGCAAATTATAGCAGTGTGAATAAATTAGAAAACAAATTTAGTTCTTTTATTTGTATTAAGAACTTCATCATTCACGAACTCAGATACGCCCCGCAGGTGTCAGGAAACAATATAAAAGATTCTCTCATCAAATTGCAATTGACTAAAAAAAAAAAACGTGCGTGGAAACATGTCACCTGATATACTTGTGCTATATTAATTATATTATTTTCAAAATAAAGGGAAAAAAATTCATATAATTTATTTAAAAACATTTTTTTTTTACTAACCTGCTCACTTGACACACAAAATTATAAACAAAAACTTAAGAGGTAAACTGTGTGTATGGAGGAGGGGGGAGGGTATATTGGTTTCATTTTTGTACGAAGCATTGTCCAAGCTGTACATATTATATGTGATGACATTTTAACAAATGCTAACTACGTTGTACAAATGAAAAAAATTTACAAAGTAAAATAATGCCATGGACTACTGTGCGACACATACAGAGTGGTCCGCCTAACGTGGACACATCCAAAATTCTCGGGAAAGGTTGCAGATCACGAAATGCTGTTTTCGCTAAATGGAATTGCGTACGGGGGCAAGCAATTTGCCGCAAAATTACTATATGCAATACGTGTATCAATAGAAATAATTAAACCACGTATGATTTATCCCCTGGAAATATATATTTATTTCAACGGCATCTGAAAGTACATGCAAAGAGGAATTCAGTGATATAGTATATGCAATGGAAAGTAACACAGAAACGCCAAGAAATAATGTGCAAATATGATTAAGTTAAGTAGGCCGGTAGCATTGGGCAGTGGACCTGTACTCACAGCTGTAAGCAAGCAACACGCCCCGTGACTAATCCTGGCGGGACCGCTTCCTTATAGCAGCGTAGCGCTTTCCTTGAAGGGGAAGAGGGCACGGAATGCGATATTGGACAAAGGAGAGCACCGCAGTGGAGGGAAGGCGGGCAATGTGAGTGCAAGTCAGATATCAATACATTATATTTTATTCAGATAGCAACGTAATTTAGGAGATTTGTTTCCTAATAATTCACTGTACTGAGTAACGACTGCGTTCAGATGCACAACAAAAATTGAACAAACCAACCTAGGGAGAAATACCATCGCATCCGCACGCATAGTACAAAAGAGCACAGCAATGGTTGAAAAGCTTCACATGAGGTCTGTTCACAGCATGTGCACGGTGTGTTTACCATCGAACGCAATACACATCTGTAAACGCACTTGTAACAAGCGACGAGCGGCCTGTAGTGTTTCTGGCGTAATGTCTCTGCAGCCGCCACAATGCGTTCCTGCATGTCTTCTGGCATCGTAGGAACCGCGTTGTACACCCTATCTTTCAGTGTCCCGTATATGAAAAAAAAAAAAAAAAAAAAAAGAGGTGTGAGGTCGGGGGAGCGTGCTGGCCATCTTACAACATCACCACGCCCTAACCACCGGTTTGGAAAAGTTACATTTAACACTTGCCTCGTCACCAAAGCAAAATGCGCACGACAGCCATCGTGCTGAAACCACATTACGACATGTCGAGCGGTTTGTCTTCCAGAAGTGCCGGTAAGGTATCTCTGAGAAAATGGACGTACGTACAGCCAGTCATTGTCCCTTGAATGAAGTATGGCCCTATGACGTAGTCTCCTACGATTCAACACCACACGTTCACTTTCCACTGTCGCTGGTGCTCCACGCGCCGGACCCAACGTGGATTCTCCGTCGCCCAGTAGTGCATAGTTCGTAAATTTACGCGCCCATGGTTTGTGAAGGTCGGTTCATCGGTAAATAGTATGTTCTTCAGAAAATTGCTGTCATCCCTTACATGCATCACAACAAACCTACAAAACCGAACACGCTGCTGGAAATCACCTTCGTGTAATGCCTGATGAAGAGCCACGTGATAAGTATGGAATTTCCATTGGCGCAGTATCTGCAACACACTTGTTTTACTTATTCCTACGAACCTGGAAAGTTCTCGCGTACTCATGTGGGGGTTTGCATCGACACGTGCCAACACATCGTGTTGATGCGTCTCGCCAGAAGCAGTCTTTCGTCACACTCGTGTGAGGAATTCCAATCGCCTCGTGACAAGAGACGTGTGCCAATTCTTCGTATCGTTTGCCGTGAGATGGGAGTCCGATTAGGATAGCTTTCCCCATAAATTTGGACGGCTTGCTTGGCATTTCTGCCACACTCACCGTAGATAAGTAGAGTGTCCAGTTTTTCCTCATTCGTGAACTTCATTGCGTACATACAGCCACACACTGCAGTACCACTTACCATAACAGATTACGGGGACTGGTGCTATGCTGCTATTAGGAAGCGGTCCCGCCAGGAAGAGTCGTGGCGCATGTTGCTTGCTTACAGCTGTGAGTACAGGTCCACTGCCCCATGCTACCGGCCCACCTAACTTAATTATATTTGCACATTATGTTGTGGCGTTTGAGTTACTTTCCATTGCATATGCTATATTACAGAATTTCTCTTTGCAGGTACTTTCAGAGGCCGTTGAAATAAATGTAGGTTTCCAAGGGAAAAATCATATGTGGTTTAATTATTTCTGACCCACACGTGTTATGTTGCGGCAAATTACTTGCCTCGTACGTCATTTCAGTTAGTGATAACCGCAGATCGTGATCTGCAACCGTTCCGGACATTTTGGGGGTGTCCTCGTTAGGTGGACTATCCTGTATGTAATCACTAAATAACAGTTCATATTTTGAAATTAATAATATAGAAAAAAAAATATTTTAACAATTTTTTTCAAATATATGGCTTGTTATTTGGTGATGGCATGTCACGCAGTAGCCCACGGCAATAGTTTACTTTGTAAATTTCTGCGTTTGTACAACTTAGTAGTTGTTATTATGGCTGCAGCAAAACAGAAAAAAATTGAATTTGACATCAAATTATTCAAAAAATATAAAGTGTAATTTTTTTTTATTCTAGCAAAATGTCATCACATATAATGTGTATAAGTTGAATAATGCTTGATACAAAAATAAAATTATTAATTTTTTGGGGTCCAACACCTTTAAGGAACCAGCATTTTTTCATACATTTTCAAGTAATTTCAGGAAATTAACCCCATACATCGTGCATTAATAAAAATCGAAACTATAATCTACAGTCGGGATTCGAGGGGAAAAGATTAACCAATGGAGCTACCGATTCAACTTTTAACTACAAAGAAAACATAAATTTTTAATTTTAGTAATTGCAGAATCTGTGAGAAACGGCAATCTTCAGGTCGTAATGGCGAAGCATGCTTCAGGTTGTCCATGCTCGAAAACAGAATCGGAGAAGTTATTAAACTCGAAGTTAGGATTCCACGTCGCACGCACAAGCACAGAGAAGCCGAAGATGGACTCTTCATGTTGACAGCTGGTTTAGTGTACAGACTGTGAGCTCAGAAACCGAGCTAGGCGGTGCAGCGGGAACACGCTGGACGTTCATCCGGGAGGAGCCTCTTGCATCCCCAGTCCGGTCATCCTGATCTCGGTTTCCTATGGTGTCTCGCAAGTCTCTCCAGGCGGTGCAAGACTTTCCTCATGGCCGGTTCCTGGTTCCATCTGAACCCACTGTAGGAAATGGTAAGGTTCAGCTTAACCTACACTGCACAAATTCTTCGTTTTTTGTGTCAATTTCAGTTTCTGAGGTATTATTAAAAATGTTTGCTTATAAAGATTTATAATTTACTAGTTGTTTAATACTTTTTTTTTAAATTTTCAGCATGTGTTATTTCCTGCTCGCGCGAGTGTGACCACTGGGCCTGTCTCCTCGCGACAAGAGTGTGGCGTCCCGGCGAGCAAGGTAGTTGTCGCCGGACATTCCACGGGGAGGGACATCCAGCAGGGGCAGGTTGTACAACTGCCGACCGCCTGGACGGGCGCTGCACACGCCCTCCTGGCTCGGCAGGACCTGCCTTGTGGCTGTACGTCGCCGTCACACACACAAGGAACCCACGACAAGTCGAGATTCCTCGGCAAGAAGCGCTCGGAAAGTGGCGACTTCCACAAAGGCCAGCTGTGCTCAGACCATGCTAGTTTTTCATACCTATTCCCGGCGAACGCTGGTAGCAGTTCTGATATACACTTTTACAACTCCTCGCAGATCACTTTACGACCCTTATCACCTCCCACGAATAGAACTATTGACATGGCTAGTGCTTCAACACTCCCTGTATACGGTGGCACCAGACATCTTCGCCTTAGAATTATCTAACAATACGCCACACTTTAAGATAACATTAAAAAATAATTGGCACATACGTTGCATTCATGTGAGAATAATGTTAAACGGTACCTGCCCTTACAGAAATTCTTCTTGCGATGCCAGGCAGGCGATGATGGGCAGGGTCGTGAGAAAAACATTACAGTGGTGTGGGTCCACCTCAAGATGTTCCCGGCTTCCCGGCAGTCTTCTACCATCACATCCTCGCCGACCCTGCCCCAGAGGCGGAGTCTTGTTCCACGTGAAGAGCAGATCATGCACTATGTCCTGGGGGCGTCGACTTCTTGTTTACAGAAGCAATGCAAGTCTCGAACTTTCTCCCACAGAATCCAAGTTTATTTCAATATTCTCTCTCTCGCAATTCCCTCCTCACTCATACTGCGCGTTGTGTCTGTGCATGGCGTTATGCACGTTTATAACACTTATTTAATGTATGCCAAGGTTTCAAATATTTAAATAATATAATTTTATACTAAAAATGTTGCTGTTTTTTTTTTGTAATGTAAATACCTAAATATAAGATATATTTTCAAGAAAAAAAAAAGAGGCAAGTAGTTAACTTTAAGTTATAAATAGGATACTTATTACAAACTGAAGTAGAGAACAATAACTGTGAAACAACCCTGGGGGGTGACGCCCCTGCAGGCTGCAAAACAGAGGAGCGTCAGCCCCCTGGGGCCGCGGTTGTGTAGTGGTTAGACTACGCACCTCCAACCAAGGTGAACCTGGTTCGATTCTCGGCGAGGTCGCTCCCGGATTTTCGCGTGATGTGGTAATCGAGCCGGCCGATGCCGCTGTTCGGCACGAGGATCTCCCGTTTCCCCCGCATTCCGGCCCTGCTCCACACTCACCTAACTTCACCCTCATCGGCTCTCAAGACCTGTATGTCAAGAGCCGCCTATATCTCAGTCACCCCTCGTCGCAATACTCGGTGCTCTGCGTGGAGAGCTCAACACGTGGGAGCCTGGGTTCCGCGCACCGCGCCAACTAGGAACCCTTCCAGCGACGACGTCTGTACGTGACTTGGAGGTCGTGTCCCTGGGCCGCAACGCAGCCGTTAACGTCGCCGTCCACGCACGAGCTTGGCTCCAGTCCTTCATTACCTTAGCCAAGCGCTACCAGTGTCTGCGGTCAAGCAAGTCACTTCACAGCAGTCCGACGCCTCGCGCCAGTACCTGCAGTGCGAACCTCGCATACGACTCACGACTCGCCGTGTTCCTGCAGGGTGAAGCACGATTCGCGAACTATTTATTACCAGGGACGGCTCACGTGTCGCGACTTCATGTGGTGACAAGTTTGACTCACAATGCTTGCTTGCACGTACGGACCATTTCTGCAATTGGACCACGGATTATTCTTTAGGCGATGTAGTAAAAAACATTCAGCAACAGTATCGAACGAGTCGCGTGCGCCTAAATTAGAGTCGAATCGACTTCAGTAATCGAAACCACAGGCTTGACTAAAGAGGACCAAAAGTCTTCGTCTACAAATAAACTAAACCCGTGAAATTGTTCAGTCCGTCGCGAAACGAGCATGGTTCTTACGGTCGTCAAAAGCACACTGATTCTTCTCTTCCCTTAACATACACAAATATGGGCCAATAGCGAGCCAAAACCGAGCTGGCCTTACGAGCAAAACTCTTGCTTAGGTGGACCTCAAATTATACCTACTTGCAAAAAAATTACGCTGACAGCAAAAAATGATTAGCGTGCAATATTCAAGAGCCACAGTATTTACCAACTGCAAGATGAAATAAAACCATAAATTACTTTTACGCGCTCGCTGCTCTGCACGTGCCGCAGTCGCGATGAGCCTATCGTAACTGGTGCCGCTCCTGCGGTGTCCTTGAGCGGACTTAATTTCTGGGGTTATCTACGAAAGAATGTTCTGGTCTACGCTGTAGCCGCTGAGCGAGACTCGGGGTGCGGGGAACCTTCTAGATCGAGCCGTAACGAGCCTCCGAGCCGGCAGTTTAGAGCGTGGAGGATTGTGCGACCTTAAGCCCGAGGTGAGCGAAGACAGCGAAGCGACGAGCCAGCAGAGCGTCGAGTGGCGGCGAGAGTGAACAGCGAGAGTGACCTGCGACAGCGGCACAGAGGAGAGAGACTGACGGGCCGGACTACTCAACTGGATACGTGAGTGCAAGACATTTCGAATGATAGGTAATAGACAGTTTGAATGTGTGTAAATAATGAGTGTGAATCAAATGGCTGTAACCAATATAAATACCTTGATAAGGACTTTAATTAGAATTGAGATAGACATTAAATATTGCGCTCACTGAGAATAACAAGAGTAATTAGTGGGGATTGTTTAATGTTGTAAATAATAGCTGTGTTAATTGATTAAAAGTCAAATTTTATTATATTTTATTTTTATTACGACCTCCATCCCTCACGAACTCTCATACGCTTCTCTGACATCTTGTAACATTAATTTAGTGCTTATTTTTCATGCAACTGTTGCGTTCAAATTTTTTTTGGGTAGTTAGGTTTTAACAGATCTGTTTGTAAAATGTACACAAATGTCTTACTGTGAATACAAAACTTGCACCCAATTCTTATCATGAAACATTACACGAGTAGGAAACATGAACATTCAGAGAAACACAGATACCACACACTCGCCGTCTCTCTCATCACAGTTGAGGGCACGACCCTGCGATGCGAGATCAAACACCATCACACACGCGCTCGTACGAAGAGAAATTACAGTTTATAATCAGAGCCACCTACAAAAACACAACTGCCTTCGTTTTATGAACAAAATACCCCGTTCACAATAACGTCAAATAAACTCAAAAAAAAAAAATTACTAGAACAATATAATACACCTAGTTTGGAAAGCGGTGAAACGCGATTTGTCAGCCCAACTAGATAAGAGGTTAACTGATGTGCTTAAGTATCTGTGACAAGTGTTACTGTGGCACACAAATATCTGTAACTTATATCTGCGATTTGTAACCGTAAAAAAATATAATAGAAAGAGAGAGAGAGAGAGCGAGAGACAGAGTGAAAGAGAGAGATAAGGGCACAAATGCAGTGGTGATAATCGCATTACCAACGTTGATTTGAAAATATATATATATATATATATATAAGTGAAATATTGCGAGGTTTCGTCATTTTCCTTCACTGGAAATTTTCGCGCTAGTCTACTAATTATCAGATCAATAATATGTTGAATTATAAACAGGGAGAGAGACAGACAACGTATCTGCGTTTACAACCGAGTCATATATTTGTTTGACGAAAATAACATAACTGTATAAATAAAAAACATTATATTGTATTGTATTTATTAGCATCTACTGTTTAATAGGCTAAATATAAAAATACAGTAGCTCGGAGCAAACACAATAAAAGTAAAACTATAGAAATTAATGTGAAGATATGTACTACTGTTTTAATCAGAACCTATGGTTACTCACGGAATAGTTTGTTTAAAAGCACTCGGACGCCATCTCTTGGTGAACATGAAAGGCTAGCTGCGACACTGCGACGTGTCACAGGCAGCTGAAATAAACTGTGATAAAAAACGCTGCTTCGCTTGTCACAGTTCATTTCAAAAGCTATGAACCTGTCATTATGCGATATCTAAGTTGCAGATATTTCAATGACATTTTCACAGATATATCTGTGACAACGAAATATCTGTGACAACGAAATATCTGTGACAACGAAATATCTGTGACAAAATAGCAGTCTGTGAATTATCGGCCATCTCTAAGCCCAACCAAGATAAGTAGATAGGTTTAGCCGATACGACGCCAGGAGCCGGCTCTAAGGCTCTGGAGTCCGCCATCTTGTTTTTCCCGTTTTCCCCTCAAAATTCTCTTCTTTACCCTCAAAAACACTCAAAATTCCTAGAATCCCCTGCAAACTTTCCCGGTTTTCCCTAAAAAAAAAACCAAGACACCCATGTGCAAAAACGAGCCACACAAGGCCCTTTTCATCAAATTCGGGTGGCTCGCTTTTTATCCTCAAAAAGCCTAGTTTTCCCTCGAAATCACCCCTTTTTCCTGGGCCAGGAGACATTCCCCAGCTCCAACCACCATCTTGTTTCCAAATTACTCACCTTCGTTCGACTGTCACCTATGATTTTTATTTTCTCCTGATCCATCATTCCATGTCAGCTAGCTTGGATTCCGTTTTTCTTAGTCACCGTTCTTTCATGCTCTGTCATTCCAACTTAGTCATCTACAATTTACCTGGTCCCCTCAAACCACTATCTTAGATTTTATTTTCTCCTGTTCTATCATTTCTTGAGTCGCCTTTGCTCCACCCTGCTATATTAGATTTTATTCATGCTCTATCATTCCACCTTGCCATCTTGCTTCTAGAATTTTCCAATTAATTCTCTGTCATTCTACTACAGGCTCTGTCATTCCGCTCCACCGAACCATCTTGACATCATGCTCTGTCATTCCCCATCGATTTAGTAGCCTGCTGATTACCCTCGAACGAGTGGTTAAATCCTAAGGTGAGGTTGGGTTATGTGATGGTTTGTTTGATGAGTGGATTATGCTATAGCATTTATTAAATACATGCATACACCAACAAAAACCAGAAAGATATACCGGAAACCGTACCACATAACATACTAACCATACAATTCATGGCCATGCTTCATTGTAGAGCGGTACACCGCCCCAGCGAGAAGTGCCATAGTGTGAGGTGCCATTTACTACGATGCCGGCACACTGCTCCTGGTGAGTGAAGGAGCCCTGGCGGCGTGGCGTGGCGGTACGTCCAGGACATTCCGCGACAACACACGCTCTTCTTCCTGGTGAAGCTTGTCAATGCCATTGCACAACAGGATAATCCCTGGCCTCGCACAGCCCGGGTATCTCTGGCGTGCCTTCGTGATGTCGCAACATGCTTCCTTGGCCAGCAAGGTCCCCAGACCTCTCGCTCATCGAGAACTTTCGGGAACAGATTGGTTGGCAACTTAAGCCAGCTGCAGTTACGGCGCGTTCGGAGGGTAAGTTGCACTGGCTGTGGCAGGATCTTCCTCAGGAGAACATCCGACGTCTGTACTCCTCCATGGTCGACCGTATCGCCGCCTGTCTCCGTGCTGCGAGTGGCCCAGCACCATACTGAGCATCCTGCATTTGTTGGTCCCCTGCAGTACATTCTTGGAGTGGTACAATAGTGTGATGTTTTCTGTGTACATACTACCATGTCCTGCGCCTGTACCCACTTACATGTCCCTGCGAGGGCACCTGCAGGGTGATTAACTTTTTTTACTAATGAGTGTATATTTTACGATTTTTAGTAAAACAAATGTTATTCGCCATACTTTAATGATGCAAGACAACCTTTCTTTCTCTCTTGTTAAGTTTGCTGTAAATATTTTCGAATGCCAACTATCAGCATAGACCAAAAGCACTAAAATTGTGACAGTGCCTTAATGCAAAAAGTATGCGATTTAGAAATTTTACTATGCGAGGAAAGAGTACTTACGAGTAACGTTTTCAGTTTGAATGGTATTTCTTACAAATATAAAATAAAACATTTTTTGGTGACCAGCGCTTTTAATGTGTGCCTAATTTTAAATAGTTAGCACAGTTGTTCACGACGTCGCACGAGTTTTCCAGCAACTACGTACTGCACTGTGCATATATGTGTGCAGAGAAGGGAACAGGACATACTGTGTAGTGGAAGCAGAGCGGTGTGAAGCAGGGGCTAACGAGGAAGGTAAAGTAGATGCGAGGAGGGGCGAGTGTTATCGCGAGTGACGTAGGCTGTTATCGCGTGGACGTGCCGACCTTGAGGAGGCCCGCGGGCGAGCCGCTCTCTCCGCGGCTCAGGTGAACACAAGCAGGCCACGCACGCCCACTCAGCCTCCCACCCTACACAGCTCCACCATTGTGCAGCGCTCCCTCCGACACTACGTCGCTGTATTCACATTATATATAGTCTATTCGCGGTTACTTCACAATTTTTCAATCAAACCTGTGAAAATACATCCCATGTATGACGTGTTTACATGCTTCCTAAATGCAGTACGTAATTCGTAACAAACGTTTTATACACGTGTTGACATAAATGTAACTTATTTTTGGTTAAATTGAACATGTACTTTATTTCGCCGACAAATTATATGCAACATTTCATTTATAACTAAAATGAATAAAGACAAAGAGAAAATATGCGTGTTGGTAATGTCTAGTAAGAAAAAGTTCTCATGCAAAATATTATTAGAGTGAGTGCGCACGAATACGGTGCGTTGGCCCTGGTGTAATTTTCTAACTTTATTTGCATGAGGCGGAGGAATATCCAGGAAGTAGAACTTAGTAGGGCTTCAGAAAATGTTGGAAGTTACCGTGAATGGACCATATACACCAAGTGACAATGGAAAATTGTTCCTATAGTCCACTCATGGTTAGTTACAACGTTTCTGAAACCATGCTAAAGTTACACTTTCACTCTATTCCTCCACAGTAAGCACGTCTAGAAAATAACTCCAAGGGACAACGCACCGCATTCGTGTGCACCGACTTTAAGGATAATTTGCATGAGAACTATATCTTACTAGGCATTGCTAACACGCCTATTTTCTATTTGTTTCTAATCAAATAAGTAACAAATGAGATATTTTATAGCTAAAATATAGGTAAAAGTTTAATTTAAAGAAAATAAGGAACTTTTTTATGTTAACAGATTTATACACTGGAGAGCCAAAAAAACTGGCATAGGCGTGCGTATGGAAATACCAGAGGTATGGAACCAATCAGAGTATCGTGATGCGGTCGGCTGCACATATATAAGCCAACAAGCGTCTGGCAAAGTTGCTAGATCGGTTACTGCTGCTACAATGGCAGGTTATCAAGATTTAAGTGAGTTTGAATGTGGCGTTATAGTCAGCGCACGAGATATGGGACATAGCATCTCCGAGGTAGCGATAAAATTTGGGTGTTCGCGTACGACCATTTCACGAGTGTACCTTGAATATCGGGAATCCGGCAAAACATCAAATCTTCGACATCGCTGCGGCCGGAATAAGATCGTGAACGAACGGGACAAACGACGATTGACGAGAATCATTAAACGTGACAGACGTGCAACCCTTTCTCAAATTGGCGCAGATTTCAATACTGGGGCATCAACAAGTGCCAGCGTGTGAACTATTCAACGGACCATCATTGATATGGATGGGCTCTCGGAGTCGAAGGCCCACTCGTGTACCGTTGTTGACTGCACGACACAAAGCTTTACGCCTCGCCTGTGCCCGCCAACACCGCCATTGGACCGTTGATGACTGGAAACACGTTGCCTGGTCTGATGAGTCTCGTTTCCAATTGTATCGGGCGGATGGATGTGTACGGGTATGGAGACATCCTCATGAATCAATGGACCCTACATGTAAACAGGGGACTGTTCAAGCTGGTGGAGGCTCTGTCGTGGTATGGGGCGTGTGCAGTTGGCGTGAAATGGGACCCCCGATACGTCTAGATACTACTGTGACAGGTGACGGATACGTAAGCATCCTGTCCGATCACCTCCACCCATTCATATCCATTGTGCATTCCGACGGACGTGGACAATTCCAGCAGGACAATGCGACACCCCACATGTCGAGAGTTGCTNCGGCTCACCGCCCCAGCGAGAAGTGCCATAGTGCGAGGTGCCATTTACTACGACGCCCGCACACTGCTCCTGGTGAGTGAAGGATTCCTGATGGTACGGCATGGCGGTACGTCCAGGACATTATGCGACCATATGCGCTCCCTTTCCTGGTGCAGCTTGACAACACCATTTTACAGCAGGATACTGACTGACCTCACACAGCACGGGTATCTCTGGCCTGCCTTCGTGATGTTAACATGTTTCCTTGGCCAGCAAGGTTCCCAGACCTCTCCCTCATCGGGAACAGCTGCAGCTACGGNGATGTTAACATGTTTCCTTGGCCAGCAAGGTTCCCAGACCTCTCCCTCATCGGGAACAGCTGCAGCTACGGCGCGTTCGGAGTGTCAGTTGCGCCGGCTGTGGCAGGATCTTCCTCAGGAGAACCTCCGACGTCTCTAGTCCTCCATGGCCGACCGTATCGCCGCCTGTATCCGCGCTACGGGTGGTCCAACGCCATACTGTGCATCCTGCATGTGTTGGTCCCCTGCAGTACATGCTTGGAGTGGTAAAGTATTGTGATGTTTTCTGTGTACATACTACCATATCCTGCGCCTGTACCCACGTACATGTCCCTGCCAGGGCACCTGCAGGGTGATTAACTTTTTTTAGTAATGAGTGTATATTTTACGATTTTTAGTAAAACAAATGTTATTCGCCATACTTTAATGATGCAAGACAACCTTTCATTCTCTCTTGTTAAGTTTGCTGTAAATATTTTCGAATGCCAATTATCAGCATAGACCAAACGCACTAAAATTGTGACAGTGCCTTAATGCAAAAAGTATGCGATTTAGAAATTTTACTATGCGAGGAAAGAGTACTTACGAGTAACTTCTTCAGTTTGAATGGCATTTCTTACAAATATAAAATAAAACATTTTTTGGTGACCAGCGCTTTTAATGTGTGCCTAATTTGAAATAGTTAGCACTGCAGTCTCCATGTTTATTTTCATGGGACACGGCGAAACAAGAGCACAGTTGTTCACGACGTCGCACGAGTTTTCCAGCAACTACGTACTGCACTGTGCATATATGTGTGCAGAGAAGNAGCACAGTTGTTCACGACGTCGCACGAGTTTTCCAGCAACTACGTACTGCACTGTGCATATATGTGTGCAGAGAAGGGAACAGGACATACTGTGTAGTGGAAGCAGAGCGGTGTGAAGCAGGGGCTAACGAGGAAGGTAAAGTAGATGCGAGGAGGGGCGAGTGTTATCGCGAGTGACGTAGGCTGTTATCGCGTGGACGTGCCGACCTTGAGGAGGCCCGCGGGCGAGCCGCTCTCTCCGCGGCTCAGGTGAACACAAGCAGGCCACGCACGCCCACTCAGCCCCCCTACACAGCTCCTTCATTGTGCAGCGCTCCTTCGCTGTATTCACATCATATATAGTCTATTCGCGGTTACCTCACAATTTTCCAATCAAACCTCTGAAAATACATCCCATGTATGACGTGTTTACGTGTTTCCTAAATACAGTACGTAATTCATAACAAGCGTTTTATACACGTGTTGACATAACATTAACTTATTTTTGGTTAAATTGAACTTGTACTTCATTTCACCGACAAATTATATGCAACATTTAATTTATAACTATAATGAATGAAGACAAAGAGAAAATATGCGTGTTGGTAATGTCTAGTAAGAAAAAGTTCTTATACTAAATATTACTAGAGTGAGTGCGCACGAATACGGTGCGTTGTCCCTGATGTAATTTTCTAACTTTGTTTGCATGAGGCGGGGAAATATCCTGGAAGTTGAACTTAGTAGGGCTTCAGAAAATGCCGGAAGTTACCGTGAATGGACCATATACACCAACTGACAGTGTAAAATTGTTCATATAGTCCATTCATGGTTGGTTACAAAGTTCCTGAAGCCATGCTAAAGTTCAACTTTCACTCTATTCCTCCACAGCAAGCACGTCTAGAAAATAACTCCAAGGGACAACGCACCGTATTCGTGCGCACCAACTTTAAGAATAATTTTCATGAGAACTATATCTTACTAGGCATTACTAACATGCCTATTTTCTATTTGTTTCTAATCAAATGAGTAACAAATGAGATATTTTATAGCTAAAATATAGGTAAAAGTTTAATTTAAAGAAAATAAGGACATTTTTTATGTTAACATATGTATACACTGGAGAGCCAAAAAAAACTGGCATAGGCGTGCGTATGGAAATAACAGAGGTATGGAACCAATCAGAGTAACGCGATGCGGTAGGCTGCACCTATATAAGACAACAAGCGTCTGGCAAAGTTGCTAGATCGGTTACTGCTGCTACAATGGCAGGTTATCAAGATTTAAGTGAGTTTGAATGTGGCGTTATAGTCAGCGCACGAGAGATGGGACATAGCATCTCCGAGGTAGCGATAAAATTTGGGTGTTCGCGTACGACCATTTCACGAGTGTACCGTGAATATCGGGGATCCGGCAAAACATCAAATCTTCGACATAGCTGCGGCCGGAAAAAGATCGTGAACGAACGGGACAAACGACGACTGACGAGAATCATTAAACGTGACAGACGTGCAACCCTTTCTCAAATTGGCGCAGATTTCAATGCTGGGGCATCAACAAGTGCCAGCATGTGAACTATTCAACGGACCATCATTGATATGG
>NQII01005142.1:301294-320519 GCA_002778355.1 Clitarchus hookeri | reverse complement strand
TCCGGCAGGACACTTACGCCGCCGAGCGCCTATGTAAACAAGTGCTCTGCTCCTCCCGTAGCCTGCCGACACGACGGGGCACCACCTCCCAGCTGACTGCCGCTGTCGCGAACCTACCGAGGTGCTCTGGTCGCGAGTAGGCAGGGCTGAGTACAGTCCCTATCCCGTACACTCAAGACGACGAACACCGATTATCGCCTTCTGCACATGCAACAGTAATCCCGCGGCGGCGGTCAATCTACGCGCACTCCTCGGTAACTAGTGATGCCCTTGATACACTGTGCTTCGCAGGCTTAAGCAGGACGGGGCATGGGAAACGAAGAACGGCAACACGTAACACTATTTAAAAACTATATTTTTTGTTCATGAAAGAGGGGGGGGGGCAAGTACTGTGCAACAAACACCAATAAAGCTGGTTTTCAGTTCTTGTTAAGGTGGAATATCAAACGCCACATTTGCTCGTAATTAGCGTGCAGAGCTTTCTACCTGAAGCGAGGGCAGATACAGACGAAATTGCACGCAGTTCACGAGTTTCCCCGCTAGGTAACACTATCATCGCCTAAATGGGACAGAAGCTGCAAAACGTATTGAAAAAAATTGTAGCGCGGAGCTATAGGCCGTTGCCAGTCCTCTTACAAACACACTCCCATAGAGGAGAGCAAATTGTCGCGCTAAACCCTTTATGTCTCAAAATTCAAACTCCGTATAAATCAGTACAAAGTACAGACATGACTCTTTGCAGAGTTAGAAATATGTTTCATTCTAATAAAATAATATTATTTAAGTTTACATATACAATTCTAAACACCTGCTGTACCTTCATACGTAATAACATATACGGAGGTAGTTAAATAATCCAAAATCGAAATAAATAGCATTTTTAACGTACCTGTTCTAAGCACAAATGCGTGTATATACACTTGCAATTATTCAACTACAACAAAGTAATGTAATGATTTCCGCTAGTGATATCGCAACTTGAGATGTCTGGTTCGAATAAGACCTCTATATAAATATAAACGCACGTAGTTTTACAGTGTAGGAATGTTGGATATGCATCGTAGAATACAACTTGTGCACAAATAAGTTTTACATTTCTAAAAGAAATTATTTTATTTTAGAGTAAAAGGACAAGAAATAGTTTGATTTCCTTTGACGATTTATATAAACTAACTTGGTTGGTTTGCAGGCAACTTCTAAACCCGCCCTTCAATCACATGTAGAAATCAACACTGCATTTGCCATACAACTGAACAGTACTCTTGTATGGCGTAGCCTATGTCACATCGAGACACTAAACTGTGATACATTTATGTAAGTAGTTGTGTATAAAACGAAATGAAACCGGCCTGAGTTGCCGCCAGTTAGAATATTTGGACGTCAAGATCACGCATCATTTACTGACTCGCAGTCAATATTTCTGAATGCACGCCAGGGGGTGTTTATATGAGCGTATATGCCTTTCGGGGCAGTGATTTCTTTATAAACGTTAATTTTGAACAATGCTCAGTTAACCGCAAACCATCTACAATTAAGCGTTTCGTCTACATCAGCGCAATAGTTTTCAGCGTCTCAAAAGAATACATCGGATTAACGTGCCTTATTAATTATCAAAAAGCTTGAATAAATTTAAAAGCGCGATAAGTGTGTGGTAAAGTTGAATTGACCGCTAAATTTATATACTATAGCGTGCAAAACATTTATTCACTTAAGTTTTCGTACAGCATTATCTACCCTCCCTCCAGGGCAGTACTGAACTCGTAACATCTCTGGGACTATGCACTTTCCAAAACANTACTATAGCGTGCAAAACATTTATTCACTTAAGTTTTCGTACAGCATTATCTACCCTCCCTCCAGGGCTGAACAAAGCCAGATGAGAAGCTCTCCGAATAATTAATTCTGTTGCGTTAGAAACTGTCATTTCTCATTTGTTTATATATCTTATATTTGTATTATTTCACTATTTAGCACAAACTGCTACTGAAGTATAAGTAACGCTATTTCTTTTTACAAAATGTAAATGAACAACCCGAGGTTGAAACTGTGTTCACGTGCGAGTGGCGGGCGGGTAACAGCTCCACCACGACGCAGAGCGGTGACAGGTAGCGGTTACAAACGTCGGCTCTCATTCTCATTCCTCTCACGTCACGCATACTCGCCTGCCTCCGTGCCTGTGTCGTGTGCGAACACTAACTTACCCCGGGAACCTCCCGGACCTCGGTGAAAGTCCCACACAGTCACGATCAGCCTCTGCCAAGTGCGATATCCACTTTTCACTACAGTTTCGAAACACAGCGTCCATAACGACTTCAGTGCGATACAGCGCTCCCCGGGTGTGTGTGTTAAATTCAATTGCAATATATCGTACATATCACTTATATTGGTATCTCCGTAAACATATCATGGCGCTAATATCGCCCTGCATTGCTGGGCCATCTCGCAGTTGCGTTATTTCAAAACTATTGTTTCGTCATCTATGTATCGCAATATCGCACAGGCCTACTGCCACGTGCTTATTTGTTTCCTCAGAGTTGGACAGTTACTGCAAACGCATCACATGAGAGCGCGGCGCTGTACTACACAGGAGTACACGAAAGTCACCCTTACTGCGTACTGGTGTTCAGGCCTGCGTACTAACTTTCCTACTGATAATAAAGAGGAAAAAATATCCGGAAATGTTACCAAGTATTAAGTTTAGCAAGACATGCAAACGTATAATTTTGAATAACTAACTCAAGATATAATTACACGTCCAACTACTAAAAATCAAATAAAGGCAGGCAAGATAAGACTACATAAACTTACTTACATTTACATCTCAAACACAGGTGTAAGAGTGAGTTTTATTGGCTGAGCTTAGTAAGAACGCTGTAAAGTATAGTAAGTTGCGAACTAAACAAACCGTCTAACACCACCATGCACGTGATAACGACTCAAGTGCGGCTATGGAAGTGCAAACAAACAAACAAACCGTACGCCGCTAGAATGCCATTCCTTACTCGAAAATAAATGTGCACTGAGCCAGCAGATATTATATTACATTCGGTGACNACGCCGCTAGAATGCCATTCCTTACTCGAAAATAAATGTGCACTGAGCCAGCAGATATTATATTACATTCGGTGACTACTTAATGTTAACATTCTACTATGCTTCATTACCAACTCGACAAAGCATTTTGGGAACTAAGCTGTTCACTATTTCATGTAAACCGCATGTCGTATACTGCATACGTAAAATTGTCGACAGATTACTTCGCAAAATTCTTTGCATTAAGGGTGTTGCTAAGAAAAAAATTCGTTATTTTATATTGGTGCCACACAATATTAAACTTTTAGACATTGTCTGCGACTACTTTTTACGGAGATAAACTTCTTTTAGATAACATTGTTTTTGCAATATAACATGTGAAAGTCAAAATATTGTACAAATAAAACAATCTATACAATATGCAGCAAATTTAACAAGGGCAGCTGAAAGCTTTTGTCTTAATTTTAAGGTACGCTTGGGAAAAGTTGTTTTACAAAAATTCAGCGCCAGCCACAAATAAAAAATATGAAAGAAATACCAGATTTCCAGTATTTTTTTATTGCAAAAACAAATCCTTGTACTATTTTATAGACGTCTATAAGTAGGCCTAGCTCTTGGCATCTTCTTTTAGTGTGAATTCTCATTTTTGTACGCAAGTCTGCTTTAATTGTTTTTACATTTCTAGGCCAGTAAATTTGTGATTTTTACACGTAAATATTGATAATGCCTACAAGTTTAACAGAATGCGATACAAATATAAAATAATAAATGTTTTCATGGTCAACGCCCTCAAGTGATCAGCTTCACTTCGGTAGCTGCACAAAGATTGGAAAGCTGTTAGTTTGGCAACCGCCACCAGAAGCACTGGTGGCGCATGTGTACAGGAATGTTTCACTTTTGTATGCAAGGAAATAGAAATAGGGTAATTGCAATTTTCATTAAATCAAAATAACTGTGTAATATCTTCCGATTTCTTTTTGTTAGAACCTGCGTAATTAATAAACTTCGTTTTTAGCACTAGAGTGGAAATAATTTAACAAAATATGCCCACATATTTTTTTAACATTCTGTCGTAACACTGAGCTTACCAAAACGTTGGCCAACACAATCAATTTATGTAACTATAACATCTAAATCGAAAAAAAATTACTGAAAATGGTAGGCAATAATCTAAGGGGAAGGGAAAGAGTAGAAAGTGTCTTTTGAGAACAGTTCGCACTTTTAAAATCTTAACGTTTTCCCATTGAAATAAGCTTGCTTATGAACGCTCAATGCCAAGCACAGCTGTAATTTTACTGTTTACTCTTGTAAACACCATTGGAGGGCGTGAATAATAATTACGAAATAATTTCAATACTTTAAATTTTGACTGGTGCAAGCATATATCACAATTCCAGCCTAACACAGAACTGACACAAATAAATAGTACTTCTCCATTTACCGCCAGCTGAAGTGCGACCTCTTTGGAAGAGCAGAGCACATTGCCATAAGAGATGCCGCTCTGTTCCTTTCCTAACCGGAGTAGAATAAACACACGAGGGCTGGGCGTTAGCACGCAGACGAGACGGCGAGTGTGACGTCAGCAAGGCAAGCTACATTCACAGTACCACACTACCTGCTGCAAGAGACCAGGTGAGTCAACTGGCATTCCAGCCGCCTCCTACCACCACGGGAACTGCTACCGGCATTCGGAATGGAAAAGCAGTTTACGAGAGCCCACCGGCCACCTGCCCTGGCCATTCGGCCAGAGATTACATACAGTCTATCTATGAGCTAGCCGCAGAAACAGGAAACAAATTCCCCTTATAACGCTGGCTGCTATACTGCAGGAAGAATAGCCAACCCAGTTCTTCGAAATTAAAAAGTGACTCTCACTGGAAAAGTACACGTATCGCCGTAGATGCGAGTACTGCGACAACATAAGATGTGAAAACAAAGATGTTCGTCCTTTGGGAAAAGTCACGGCAGCTCTGCGGAGTNACGCCGCTAGAATGCCATTCCTTACTCGAAAATAAATGTGCACTGAGCCAGCAGATATTATATTACATTCGGTGACCACTTAATGTTAACATTCTACTATGCTTCATTACCAACTCGACAAAGCATTTTGGGAACTAAGGTGTTCCCTATTTCATGTAAACCGCATGTCGTATACTGCATACGTAAAATTGTCGACAGATTACTTCGCAAAATTCTTTGCATTAAGGGTGTTGCTAAGAAAAAAATTCGTTATTTTATATTGGTGCCACACAATATTAAACTTTTAGACATTGTCTGCGACTACTTTTTACGGAGATAAACTTCTTTTAGATAACATTGTTTTTGCAATATAACATGTGAAAGTCAAAATATTGTACAAATAAAACAATCTATACAATATGCAGCAAATTTAACAAGGGCAGCTGAAAGCTTTTGCCTTAATTTTAAGGTACGCTTGGGAAAAGTTGTTTTACAAAAATTCAGCGCCAGCCACAAATAAAAAATATGAAAGAAATACCAGATTTCCAGTATTTTTTATTGCAAAAACAAATCCTTGTACTATTTTATAGACGTCTATAAGTAGGCCTAGCTCTTGGCATCTTCTTTTAGTGTGAATTCTCATTTTTGTACGCAAGTCTGCTTTAATTGTTTTTACATTTCTAGGCCAGTAAATTTGTGATTTTTACACGTAAATATTGATAATGCCTACAAGTTTAACAGAATGCGATACAAATATAAAATAATAAATGTTTTCATGGTCAACGCCCTCAAGTGATCAGCTTCACTTCGGTAGCTGCACAAAGATTGGAAAGCTGTTAGTTTGGCAACCGCCACCAGAAGCACTGGTGGCGCATGTGTACAGGAATGTTTCACTTTTGTATGCAAGGAAATAGAAATAGGGTAATTGCAATTTTCATTAAATCAAAATAACTGTGTAATATCTTCCGATTTCTTTTTGTTAGAACCTGCGTAATTAATAAACTTCGTTTTTAGCACTAGAGTGGAAATAATTTAACAAAATATGCCCACATATTTTTTTAACATTCTGTCGTAACACTGAGCTTACCAAAACGTTGGCCAACACAATCAATTTATGTAACTATAACATCTAAATCGAAAAAAAATTACTGAAAATGGTAGGCAATAATCTAAGGGGAAGGGAAAGAGTAGAAAGTGTATTTTGAGAACAGTTCGCACTTTTAAAATCTTAACGTTTTCCCATTGAAATAAGCTTGCTTATGAACGCTCAATGCCAAGCTCAGCTGTAATTTTACTGTTTACTCTTGTAAACACCATTGGAGGCGTGAATAATAATTACGAAATAATTTCAATACTTTAAATTTTGACTGGTGCAAGCATATATCACAATTCCAGCCTAACACAGAACTGACACAAATAAACAGTACTTCTCCATTTACCGCCAGCTGAAGTGCGACCTCTTTGGAAGAGCAGAGCACATTGCCATAAGAGATGCCGCTCTGTTCCTTTCCTAACCGGAGTAGACTAAACACACGAGGGCTGGGCGTTAGCACGCAGAGGAGACGGCGAGTGTGACGTCAGCAAGGCAAGCTACATTCACAGTACCACACTACCTGCTGTAAGAGACCAGGTGAGTCAACTGGCATTCCAGCCGCCTCCTACCACCACGGGAACTGCTACCGGCATTCGGAATAGAAAAGCAGTTTACGAGAGCCCACCGGCCACCTGACCTGGCCGTTCGGCCAGAGATTACATACAGTCTATCTATGAGCTAGCCGCAGAAACAGGAAACAAATTCCCCTTATAACGCTGGCTGCTATACTGCAGGAAGAATAGCCATCCCAGTTCTTCGAAATTAAAAAGTGACTCTCACTGGAAAAGTACACGTGTCGCCGTAGATGTGAGTACTGCGACAACATAAGATGTGAAAACAAAGATGTTCGTCCTTTGGGAAAAGTCACGGCAGCTCTGCGGAGTCAATGAAATGGGTTATACGTGAAAAACAAAGTAATTGATTAAAGCGGTTGTGTNTCAATGAAATGGGTTATACGTGAAAAACAAAGTAATTGATTAAAGCGGTTGTGTTAACATGTGCCGCCCAGCTGGTCGTAGCGCCTGTGACAATTCGACGGAGAATAATAAATAGTAAGAGCAGGGTTAGAATGGAGCGAGTAGCAACTACTCACCGGAGGAGTGGTCCTGCAGACGACTAGATCCGGAGGGTAGACACACAGCACTAACACACAACACCACGCCACTTAACATCAGCACAACACTACTCTCCTCAACGCGCTGCCCCGGTCGGGCACTGACTGACTGGAGCGGCGCGAGTAAAGCAGATCNCCCCACCCGGCGCGGCGCAGGGCTGCCAACACTAGCCACACTCCCGCCAGCGCGTACCGCATAAGCAACTGCTGGCCACAAATAAGGTTCACTCTGCGCAGGATACGAACAAAACTAGATTTCTTATGGGAGAGTTTTGGCATAGGGAAAATTTCCGCCGCTAGGTGCGCAAAGTTCCAAAAGGTAACTTTAATCAAAAGTTCTGAGTTACGTTAATTATAAACGAGAAATATTTTACATAATTACATAGTTATTTTATATTTGATTTCGATTATATACAATTACTCTGTTTTTTTAACGCAGAAAAACTGGTACACGTGCGACACTAGCGCTTACCTAGTGGCGAAAATTTTTGGTTGCCAAACTTTTAACATTGATCTTCCAACGTGCAGTAGAAGTGACCTTACGACGGACANGTGGCGAAAATTTTTGGTTGCCAAACTTTTAACATTGATCTTCCAACGTGCAGTAGAAGTGACCTTACGACGGACAGCCGCTCCAAAGTCTGTTGTACACGCACGCCCATCACGCCAACACACATGCCGCACAACAAAGCACTTTCCGTCTCTCTCGCTGTTTCTGTTTTAGTTCTGAAGGTCACTTGTACGGTCGCGTTGGTACGTTTAATAATGCAGGACAAAAAAAAAACCGGTTCACTTTTCCGGCTGTACTTAAGGAATATGAATATTTATCACTTTTTTTTTCAAGTCTTGANTAAAAAAAAACCGGTTCACTTTTCCGGCTGTACTTAAGGAATATGAATATTTATCACTTTTTTTTTCAAGTCTTGAGTGCCACTATTACATACTTCCAAAATACTTTATCGTTTAGTACTACTTGACGGTAATTTGCGTACTAACTTAATGTAAAAGCTTTTTGTACAACAATTATTAGTCTGGTATTACATTACATGTAGGTACACACATATTAGTATCCTAAGACTAGTATAATGTATGCACAACAGTAATCCCCATAACTATTGACATAAAACACTAGAAACAGTGGACCTCGGAGAAATATGTTAAACAGGTATAAATCTGAAATCCATCAAAGACACGCGTTTAAGCCCGGCATGTGAACGACAATCGTCATTGTTTTCAGTAGAAATAATACCCTACTTAATGATATACATATAATTTACATTGCGGCTTCCATGCGTGCTTACCACGTTGGCAGAGCTGCCACTATCTAGCTTAATAAAAACACGTTTTTCACTAACGCCTTATCAACAATACACAAAACTGCACAAACTTTATGTGCATGAGTACATTTCCTTTTAACATCCATGTTTGAATTTCCGCCAGGTATTTCTTTTTTGCAGCACGACCANTGACGCCTTATCAACAATACATAAAACTGCACAAACTCTATGTGCATGAGTACATTTCCTTTTAACATCCATGTTTGAATTTCCGCCAGGTATTTCTTTTTTGCAACACGACCACTGAAGTTACAAAGACACATTCTTAGTTTCTGAGCTGAAACGTGAAGGCACATAACGAAGATCCGAACACTGGCACGTCCACCACCGTCGCCGANCACTGAAGTTACAAAGACACATTCTTAGTTTCTGAGCTGAAACGTGAAGGCACATAACGAAGATCCGAACACTGGCACGTCCACCACCGTCGCCGAATTATTTAACAGAAATAACTAAGGTCGCCATCCTTATGTTGCTTGATGTTCCTGGCACGGAAGCAATCTGGTCTTAAACAACCAACACATGTACACTTATGACAAATGTTGCCATGCTAATATGTACCTGAAATCGCACCGCTTTTAGAGAANAACAACCAACACATGTACACTTATGACAAATGTTGCCATGCTAATATGTACCTGAAATCGCACCGCTTTTAGAGAAGCCATACATTACACTGCAAGCGAAGGCCGTGTCCCGTCGCCTGCACTGATCCAGCCGCTGAAAGACTAGGGCGGTGATGTTCCCTCATGAACAACAATGTCAANAACAACCAACACATGTACACTTATGACAAATGTTGCCATGCTAATATGTACCTGAAATCGCACCGCTTTTAGAGAATCCATACATTACACTGCAAGCGAAGGCTGTGTCCCGTCGCCTGCACTGATCCAGCCGCTGAAAGACTAGGGCGGTGATGTTCCCTCATGAACAACAATGTGAANTGTGTCCCGTCGCCTGCACTGATCCAGCCGCTGAAAGACTAGGGCGGTGATGTTCCCTCATGAACAACAATGTGAAGTGCACAAGGCAACGGAACAAGAACCCGGCGCATGTTGACAATAAAGAGAGATTGCACAGCATGTTAACAACTTCGCACACCTTCACCTTACTTTGCGTGCTTCAATAATCTTATGTATGTTGTATACATAACGTAGCTTAACCATAATGAAAACAACACAAATACATATCCTATACACGCGCCTACACTATTTGATGGCACCGTGGAATATCTCTTTAGATTTCTAACTTAGCAGGTCGCGCTAACGTGACGTCAGCGCGCGAAGCATGTGTGCTCTAGGCCACGTGCAGTTGATGTGCGAGATTGGCTGGAAGTGGAGTGACGTATCATGTGCACAGATGCAATGAGCCTGCACACAGGTACCAGAGCAACATGCGCATTTTGCGCACCGCAGGGGTAACGCCGAGTACTGGAGTACCCGACATGTATGCAACACGCGAGACACCCGGTACCCTACTGGTGTGGCACTGCAGGGGTAACGCCGAGTACTGCAGTACCCGACACGTATGCAACACGCGAGACACCCGGTACCCTACTGGTGTGGCACTGCAGGGGTAACGCCGAGTACTGGAGTAACGCCGAGTACTGCAGTAACCGACACGTATGTAACATGCGAGACACCCGGTACCCTACTGGTGTGGCACTGCAGGGGTAACACCGAGTTCTGGAGTAACGCCGAGTACTGCAGTACCCGACATGTATGCAACACGCGAGACACCCGGTACCCTACTGGTGTGGTACTGCAGGGGTAACGCCGAGTACTGCAGTACCCGACACGTATGCAACAGGCGACACAATCTGTACCCTACTGGTGTGGCGCTGCAGGGGTAACGCTGAGTACTGGAGTACCCGACACGTATGCAACACGCGAGACACCCGCTACCCTACTGGTGTGGCACTGCAGGGGTAACGCCGAGGACTGCAGTACCCGACACGTATGCAACACGCGAGACACCCGGTACCCTACTGGTGTGGCACTGCAGGGGTAACGCCGAGGACTGCAGTACCCGACACGTATGCAACACGCGAGACACCCGGTACCCTACTGGTGTGGCACTGCAGGGGTAACGCCGAGGACTGCAGTACCCGACACGTATGCAACACGCGAGACACCCGGTACCCTACTGGTGTGGCACTGCAGGGGTAACGCCGAGGACTGCAGTACCCGACACGTATGCAACACGCGAGACACCCGGTACCCTACTGGTGTGGCACTGCAGGGGTAACGCCGAGGACTGCAGTACCCGACACGTACGCAACACGCGAGACACCCGGTACCCTACTGGTGTGGCACTGCAGGGGTAACGCCGAGGACTGCAGTACCCGACACGTACGCAACACGCGAGACACCCGGTACCCTACTGGTGTGGCACTGCAGGGGTAACGCCGAGGAATGCAGTACCCGACACGTATGCAACACGCGAGACACCAGGTACCCTACTGGCGTCTCACTGCCAACAGTACTACGCAACATCATGGAGTGCGAAATAAATGAGAAGTAATGACACCTGCTCACCGCGAAAGGCTACACTGCAATATCCTACGTACACACCTGCTGTAGGATATTCTCGGTAAAGTGAGTACTTTTGAAGCCCTAGTTACTTTTTCCTTTCAGATATTCCTTATCCTTTAACCACCTTTCTCAATGATTATTGCCAGGTATATACACATTCTATGTATTCCACCGCACCTGTAAGTTTACGTCCAATGCTAAAACGAAATATATTTATTGACTATTGTTCCAAAATGAAAGCGCTTTCAAAAGTGCTCACTTTACCGTGAATAGCCTTACCACTTTCCATTGGTTATTGGCCACGTCTCTTGTGACTGGGCCACCGAGCCAATCAGAACTAAGCTATTCGGATAATGAACGTCTGTGATTCGCAGGCAGGCCATCGACACATTTAACAACTAAAAACAACCAATGACATAAAATAATATAGAATAGGTGGTTTTGAAATACGAATATAGTCTATTCATGCTAATTTCCAAATTTTCTGCAGCCCTGCCGAAGTTCTACTTTCAGGATATTCCTCCGCCTCATGCTAAAGAAGCTTAACAATGCACCACATTTGTGCGCTCTCAGTTAAATAATATTGTGCATCAGATCTATTTCTTAAGACCTCTATGCCGCCAAAATCTTTCCACTCCTCGCTCTGTTTTCATTCACATTATAAATAAAAAATTTAAATATATAGATCAAATATAAGTAAGAGTTCACTTTAACCAAAAATAAGATAATTTTGTGTTAACAGAGTAATAAAACGATTCAGTTATATGACATATTTAGAGCACAACCAAAGACGTCATACAATGACAATTTTTCAAAGGTTTAGTTCTACAAAGTGCGAATATATTGCGAATAGACTAAAGTCATTAAATTTCTTCTGGAAAACCATGTGCACTCACTCACGAGAACATTCTTCCTTTGTAAGTGACTGTCGCNGAAGTCATTAAATTTCTTCTGGAAAACCATGTGCACTCACTCACGAGAACATTCTTCCTTTGTAAGTGACTGTCGCCCGAGGCTAAACAAGGCCGGGGACCGAGTTGCTGACTGCATACTGGTCTAACCTAAACCTACAACACGACGATAGCCCACAGCTGACACTCGTGACCTACTCGGTATTCGAAGCCAGGCCTCGAGGTCGTGGCGCCTTCAATATCTAGGACCGAAATGATACAGGACATTCCTCTGTACATTTTCTGAAGTTGGTATTACTCGACTACTGTGGTTAGTTTAACTGCTGCAGTCGGCAGCAGGTAAAAATCACTTTCTTCTTCCCAGCTGTTAATAGTTTAAAATTAAGAAAGGCAGTGAAAACCTAACAACTTTATAAAGCTTGAGAAGCTATTATTTATGCTGGGTAGTGCGAAAAATCTCGTTCAACCAACTGAAATGTAAGTTATGGCAAAATATGATCAATACAAGATGGCGGCGATTGTTCCTCCTTAACAATGAATCGCTTCTTCGCATTTGCAGTGTTAGAACATTGTGTATTAATTTCTCGAAAACGGTGACGTATATAGTAAAAATATAAGATGGCCTTTTTATTCTCTGCCATGTACGGTAAATTACTACTCGGCAGGGAACAACACAAAAATGCCGGACTGAACACTGCTATATGCACAAATGGGGTTACAATTCCTCCTTCTTTATGGTAGGAGGTGTATATCACCGTCCACATTTTTATGGTTTGCATTTCGTCGTTCAGTAACGCATTATCGAAAAACTGTAAGAAATGTATTTTTCATTTGGTTGTGTTACTAGCAACAAACGCCTCCTTCAGTTATACTTTCAAGTGCGGTTGCATCCTTCCAGAATAGACATACGCTGTAGGTTATATATCTACCTATTTGTAACGTGGAATCGCCTGTCGAACTTTGTTGGTCGAGTTCAGTTCCAACCTGTATACATAAAGCAGGCTCAGTATAAAAGAATACCCCAACTTTGAAGGCCTGTAATATCAAAACCAAACAACCTACAACCTTGGTTGACCAATCAAATGAACCGTGGAAACATGAAGTTTGTTTTTTATACATTTATAAATGTTCAATGTGACCACCACGAGCGGCCCGAACGACATCTACGCGATAATCAAACTCGTTCCACACTCTTGTCAGCATGTCCGGTGTTACGGTTTGGATGGCGTCCGTAATTCTCGTTTTGAGGTCGTCAATGTTAGCCGGCAATGGTGGACGAAACACTTCATCCATTATGTACCTCCATAGGAAAAAAATTGCACAGGGTAAGATCCGGGCTTCTTGAGGGCCAGTGATGAAGAGCCTGGTCACCAGCTGCTCCTCGACCAATCCAGCGTTNCAGTACCCGACACGTACGCAACACGCGAGACACCCGGTACCCTACTGGTGTGGCACTGCAGGGGTAACGCCGAGGAATGCAGTACCCGACACGTATGCAACACGCGAGACACCCGGTACCCTACTGGCGTCTCACTGCCAACAGTACTACGCAACATCATGGAGTGCGAAATAAATGAGAAGTAATGACACCTGCTCACCGCGAAAGGCTACACTGCAATATCCTACGTACACACCTGCTGTAGGCTATTCTCGGTAAAGTGAGTACTTTTGAAGCCCTAGTTACTTTTTCCTTTCAGATATTCCTTATCCTTTAACCACCTTTCTCAATGATTATTGCCAGGTATATACACATTCTATGTATTCCACCGCACCTGTAAGTTTACGTCCAATGCTAAAACGAAATATATTTATTGACTATTGTTCCAAAATGAAAGCGCTTTCAAAAGTGCTCACTTTACCGTGAATAGCCTTACCACTTTCCATTGGTTATTGGCCACGTCTCTTGTGACTGGGCCACCGAGCCAATCAGAACTAAGCTATTCGGATAATGAACGTCTGTGATTCGCAGGCAGGCCATCGACACATTTAACAACTAAAAACAACCAATGACATAAAATAATATAGAATAGGTGGTTTTGAAATACGAATATAGTCTATTCATGNAGTCGGCTAATGGGAGATGCTTTCTGGCTGATGCGCAAGATAATCCCAAAATCAAAATAAATAAACAAATAAAACAGCGCAAATTCACCGGCATCAGGCCAGCTTTTGAGTGACAAATCTCGCGGTCCGACAGTAACACTTAGCGTGCCGAGCGGTCGCCTATGTATAGTAATATAGTAATAATCCTACCCTACTTTTGTATGCGGACATTCGCGTCTATTCATTTTCATCTCATCTCACTTTTGCTTCCGCCAGCTGATCAAGATATTTTCCTACTAAAATGTGAACATGAATGAATACACACACACTTATGCTGAGTCTTATATCTCCAGCGCCAGTTAACCAAGCTTCCCGTTTAATATTTCTTATTTATACTTTGCAAAGGCAGGACGAATTGCTGGCTCGAAAGTCAGCGACTTCTGTTATGTCCCCGGTTAGATTCCAGACCAGGCATTTTTCGGACTAAAATTCTAACGTGAGTAGCCTTGCGGGTATTTTTCTCTCCGCCTCATACATTATTCTCCAGGCAGGCTGCGCTTAGCGCCGGCGTCCTCGCAGCTCATCCATATTAACCTCAGACGCAAACAACGTGTGCTTGTTTTTCCTGACATGAACAGCTAGCTTGCCGGCCGGCACTGGGGAATAAATTTATACCTGCAGCCTGCTTGCCTACGTGTCGCCATGCAAGTCACGACCAAACTGATAACGAGTCGACCATGTTGGCCGGTATCGGGTAGCACACTCTATACAGGATAAGTATAAAAGAATACCCCAAATTTGAGGGTCTATAATATCAAAACCAAACAACCTATAACCTTGATTGACCAATAAAATGAACCGTGGAACCGTCAATTTTGTTTATCATACATTCATAAATGTTCAATGTGACCACCGTGAGCGGCCCGAACGACATCTACGCAATAATCAAACTCGTTCCACGCTCTTGTCAACATGTCCGGTGTTACGGTTTGAATGGCATCCGTAATTCTCGTTTTGTGTCGTCAATTTTAACCTGCAATGGGGAACGAAACACTTGATCCTTTATGTACCCCTATAGAAAAAAATCGCACGGGGTAAGATCCGGGCTTCTTGGGGGCCAGTGATGAAGAGAGTTTTCACCAGCTGCTCCTCGACCAATCCACCGTTGCGGCAATGTCTCGTTCAGGTATCCGCGAACAGCTACCTGTAGGTGCCAATGGCATGGCGCACCATCCTGCTGGAAAATGAAGTACCTTACCACCTCTTCTAACAGATGAAACAACCACTCTGTAAGCATGTCCAAATAAGGGATTCCAGTAACAGTGTGCTCGTTAAAAAGAAAGGGCCGAAAACAGTATCTTTGGACACAGCGCAAAACACGTTCACTTTGGGGGAAGCGCGCTGTGTTCGGTGGTTTCATGTGGAGACTCCTGACCCCATATCCGCACGTTGTGCCGGTTCACCTTACCATTTGTATGGAACGTCACTTCATCGCTATAGACCAGTTTAGACATGAAGGTATCGTCTACCTCTTTCTGGGCAAGAACGAAAGCGCATAAATCACGTCTCAGTTATTTATCTCTTTCGGTAAGTGCCTGTACAAGCTGTAACCTGTATGGTTTGTACCGAAATCACTTTCACAACACTGTCCGTACCGTCCATTGAGAGATTTGCATTTACTGGCTAGCTTGTCGAGTTGATTTTCTTGGACTGCAAACGAATGTTTATTGAATCCGTTGCACATTCTCTTCGGACACACGCGGCCACCCGGAACTTTTGCCTTTGCAAAGGCACCCTGTGTCACGGAACTGACGAAACCAACGTACGATACTCCACCTATGGGTGGGACGACGTCCGTATTTGCGACGGAATTCACTTTGAACAGTCGTAACTGATTCACATTTAGCAAACTGAATAACACAGAACGCCTTCTGTTGTTCCGTCGCCATCGTGATGCGGACTAACACACAACACACCCTCATAGTGCGACGACAGACGCTCCCAGTGTCATCTCTCGGCATATAAAGGAACATCAGACCGTCCCCTTTACATGGACGTGTCGAATGCGAGCTCGCTTCCCCCTCACCACCTCAAACCGAGAGTTACGAACACCATCCAAGCCGTAACACCGGACATGCTGACAACAGCGTGGAAAGAGTTTGGTTATCGCGTAGATGTCATTCGGGCCGCTCGTGGTGGTCACATTGAACATTTACGAATGTATGGTTAGCAAACTTCACGGTTCCACGGTTCATTTGATTGGTCAATCAAGGTTGTAGGTAGTTTGGTTTTGATATTATAGACCTTCAAAGTTGGGTTATTCTTTTATACTCAGCGTGTATATGCAGAGTAATTCAGAGCAATGTCACCAAACACCGACGACGCCTAGCATGTTGTGCGAGACGGCGAGCCGATCATTTCCCACGAGGGGACGGGACCTACGTCCGGGAGAAGCATGGTGTGGGCGCTGCGGGGTGTCAGTTTGACAACTCTCCGCGTATGATGGTGGGTGCACGTTCCACACTCTCCATCAAAGCAGCGGCCAACCCTGCAAGGGCATCACATCGTGTAGTCAATCACAACAAGGGTTCGAACTGTCTATCTGTGAACCCGGTCACGAAGTTTGATTACAAACATTAAGACAGACGGAAGGGACTCGACTACGTTAAGTTATGAAACTCGTTTCTCTGCATGCGGCTGGCAGTTGACAGCGAAGTGTGTCGGTCCGTGTGGCTATGGCGTGAGGTTGTGGAGAGTGAAGTACTTAGAAGGCGGAGTTGGCACTGAGTGTTCAAGATGAAGAGGCCGTGTCATGACGGAGATAATCCTGCGTACGTGCGTGCGTGCTCGCGAAGGGAATAGAGGGAAGTAGAAGAGAACGATAACCTGAGTGTGATAGAGGTCGGGTGCCTGGTAAGGACGACGTGCAGATGACCTTCAGTACAGGAAAGGAGAAGATAATCATCAATCAGCCAGCTCTTAACTCGCACGGGCGAGAAAACTGTCCAACTAAACTCCTCGTTTCTCTAGCCGCATATTCGAAAATTCATAGACCAAACGTTCGAAAACTACTGTTTTAGGTTGAATCCGTTTATACCGATTAATCTACCACTTCAACAGGCCTGGAAATTCTGTAGGTAAGGTGGGTATGCACAAAAACATCAACCGATGAATTTTCGAACGTTTCGTCAGAAAAATAAAAGTTAACATACACTATTTTCGTAATTTTCAAGCATTCCAAAATATACAAAGATAATTAGAAGGTATAGTTTTACAAATAGGCTATGAAAACTTTAGAATTTGTGTGTAATTGCATTAACTTGCGTCTGGAAGCAGACAAAAGCCTAGCTGAAAATCAACCTAATGTTCGAAAAATACCTCACCCGTGTACACTGGTGGGTACATCGTTGAATTTCCAAATTCACGGCGGACTAGTTTTTTTTTATTATTATAAGTAAATACTGATAATATTTGCTCATGGGGCCATTGTTAAACTCTGTAAAATTTAAGTAATGCAAAAAAAAAATCAACACACTAATATTTTTGTAGGGGAACAGAGCAAACTGTAGCAAGCGAGAATTTTTTTGTTTTTGTTTACAGAGATGTGTAGGTGGAATGAAAATACTATTTATAAGTCTTTGTGTTACTTTCCTTTTCAATATTCGATGAAAGTGAACTGAAGTCGGCCGGCTAAGTAGCGGTCTACTCCGTGTGCGAATTCACCTGAAATACATACCTGTGTGTACCTGTCTCCGGAAGTGACATAAGTGCTGTCCCAATTGCAAGTGAAGTATGCAAGTATACAACTAAACGAAGATATATACTCCTCGCATACTTGTGGCGCATGTGCCGCCATTTTGAGAATCAATTTATATGTTACAATTGATTTTTGACATAATTATTTTATTCAAATATTAATAGGGCAAATATAATTCNGAGAATCAATTTATATGTTACAATTGATTTTTGACATAATTATTTTATTCAAATATTAATAGGGCAAATATAATTCTTCGTAGGCATAGAATTTTGAACTGAGTTAATTACCGCAAGGTTCACCTTAACAAACGGCCTAAAACAATAAATTCGTATTAGGCCTATGTTCGTAACCTGCAAAAGCTAGGGTAAAACACGCAAACAATCTAATACCTATGCAATGGCTTATCAAACATATTGTTAGGTGTTCTTGGGCGTTGCCAGTTGCGTAAGGTATGGCGATCTTAATAAATTAAAATAACTAAAATTACATTTCCAAAATTTATTTAAAATTCTACCACAAAAAAACTTACATAGTTTTTTCCATATAGTGTCTACTACAATTCACATAGTTACAGTCGTTTGTGAAACCAATAAACTACTAATGAGTATCTATTTACACTAATAAATGTAATAATAGTTAGGCTTGCTGATATAAACAACGTGTTTTAATACTGCAAATCAGTGGACTGGCACCACTCTGGTGATGTGCCAGCTCTGCTCTGTCGCCGGGTCAACACGAGCCCGCCGTACTCTCAGAGAGAATGGCGATGTCTCCGACTCACACGTCNGCTCTGCTCTGTCGCCGGGTCAACACGAGCCCGCCGTACTCTCAGAGAGAATGGCGATGTCTCCGACTCACACGTCACCCACCGCACCTGTGCGAACAAGTACTCGCCACGCACCGGCGTACACGCACACACAACTACTCCCGTAGGCGGAGTGACGGCTGCGTTTACACTCGTCGCTCCGCTGTCTGGATATCCCAGGACATGCCACGCTCCTCGCGAGCCGAGCCAGCGTCCAGAGGTTCCTCTGCTGGAGCAGACGCTCTGGAAGACGTCACCCACCGCACCTGTGCGAACAAGTACTCGCCACGCACCGGCGTACACGCACACACAACTACTCCCGTAGGCGGAGTGACGGCTGCGTTTACGCTAGTCGCTCCGCTGTCTGGATATCCCAGGACATGTCACGCTCCTCACGAGCCGAGCCAGCGTCCAGAGGTTCCTCTGCTGGAGCAGACGCTCTGGAAGACGTCACCCACCGCACCTGTGCGAACAAGTACTCGCCACGCACCGGCGTACACGCACACACAACTACTCCCGTAGGCGGAGTGACGGCTGCGTTTACACTCGTCGCTCCGCTGTCTGGATATCCCAGGACATGCCACGCTCCTCGCGAGCCGAGCCAGCGTCCAGAGGTTCCTCTGCTGGAGGAGA